>JASKGO010006537.1:0-63126 GCA_030556065.1 Holobus sp. GC000080
AAAAAAAAACATTATACTTCAGCCAATATTTCACCAATGAAATAAATAAAAGAACAACAAAAAGAAAACCCAAAAAGTAAATCAATGCCAGCATATAAACAATAATACCGAAAACCTTGAAGATTTCCTAGCCGCAAGTAAACTAAACATACGCAGTAAGGAAAATAAAGCTGATTTCCTTTTAATGTACGAAAAGGAAGTGAAGAAGAGGAGAGAGAGTGAGAATATATGTGGCGGATGAAAAGCAAAAGAAGCAGAGCAATATTTTTATATCCCTTATGATATTTGCGCAGGATATTAAACCGGTCAATAAGTGTTGGTAACAACAAACAATTTAGCCGTTTATTATATTGACTTTTTCGTTCTGCTGGAACGTGGCCTATTTGTCCGAATATTACTATCCGGCCAACTACATAAAACGTTTGCCTGGAAGGGAAGCGAGTGTTGGAAAAGTCTTTGCGAACGGAGTAAATTGTATTTGGGCGTCTGGCAAACTCCCCTAGAGTGTGTCCATTCCGGTAGTGACCACTGCTTACATAGCGGCTTTATCCAATAATTTTTTTTCGCTCTCTCTCCCGGCTCCCTTTCCATTGCCACTTGCAATAAAAACGATGAGAAAAGTGCAGTCGTGAATAGTATACTTACGGTACTTATCACTTTTCCTATACGCTAGACATTTTCTTATTTCATTCTTTAAGAGAGAAAAAAGTAGATTTTGAAAATTGGTAATTTCCAACCGCAATTTTAGTTTTAATGCACCATTCGTTGCACCTTGTATATAAATAAACTTTATTGCATGTGTATATCTACATAATAAATTAGATGTTGGATGGGAATTTGCGCGTTTGTGCAAATGTGCAATATGTATAGTGCTCAAAGTACCTGAGTGTGTGCGTAGGTGGTGGTGGTAGTGTAGTGCAAATACAATAAATAACAGTTTCAGGTTGGCACGTGTTAATTCGATAAAGGCACCCTTAATGCGGCTCTCCGCGTAATTTATAGATATGTATAGAGGGCGCGGGGGGGCGTAAATAAGTGGCCGCGCGTGAACCGCATCGCGTACGAATGCTTAAGATAGGTTGCGGATCTCTTGGCCGCCCCCAGACGTGTTTATGATATTCCCTTTTATTGCCCTACTGCGTACCCTTATCTGCTTCCAAATATTTGCAGCTTATTAATAATAAAATTATACGCACAATGTGTATACTGGCGGTTATACGTAGTGAAAAGGGTTATACTAACTCGCAACTTGCCAACTTTCCGAATAATATACGAAAATGCAGAACAACGACCGGCGATAAATCTAAATTTTAATCACAAAGTTTTATTTGCTTCCCGTTCAACCGTTTTAATTGCTGCTGTTCGTTTTTCCTTTTTCTTTTTTTCGCAAATTTAATTTTGTCTCTGGTGAAGTAAACATTTTTAAATTTAGTTTTCATTAATTAATCGATAATTCATTAATTTAATACTCGAAGTACAATAAACGAGAAACAATTTTTTTTTTTTTTTTTTGTAGTAAAGAACAAAATTTATTTAAAACTAAAGGAGGAATCAAATAATTTTATATAAATAAAATGTTTCTCTTGAGTTAATCTACAAGTTTGGAAAGTTTTATCAAAATCGGATGTGTTTCAAATTTTGATAAAAATTGAGATGTTTAAAAAATTTCGAAAAAATTAATTTTCGAAAAAATAAATCTAAATATTTGTTATTAGATTAAGAATTTACTTCTTTACAATTTAATTAAATAACTTTTTTTGATATGATGCTTAGTTTAGAAGATACAGAGCGTCAAAGTTTATAAACATTTTAAGGGTTGAAAATTGGACAAATAAAACTACCTCTAGAAATTACATTTTAATACTTTTCTTTTTTGTTTCTGATAAAACAACTTTTTTTAAACAGATAAAAAAATTAGAAATCTTATCGGTCTTCTTAAAGATTGGGAAAATCAATCAAAACAAGTTTTGACAAAAGAAAAACGTATTTTATTTTTTTAGGGCAAAACTAGAAGAGCAGTCAAATAATTCTATCTAAATAAAATGTTTGTTTAGCCAGTATCTACAAGTTTGGAGAATTTTATTAAAATCGGCCGGCTTTTAAATTTCGACAAAAATTGAGATTTTTCGAAAATTTCGAAAAAATAATTTTTTGAAAAAAAAAATCTAAATATTTGTTATTAGATTAAGAATTTAATTCTCTACAATCTATTTAAATAAGTTTTTTTGATATAACCTTTAGTTTAAAAGATACAGTGTGTCAAAGTTAAAAGCAATTTAGGGGTTGAAAAAATTGCTCAACTTTAGAACTCAAAAACCACCCTTAAAAATATTATTATTTTAGTTTTGTTTCTTGATTCTACTAAAGAAATTATTTCTCTTTGTCAATGTATAAAAATATTTAAAACATTTTAAATTTCCTAAAAGATATTAAGAAATCTTAGAAAACAATCACATTTTGAAAAGAGAACACAAGTTTAGTTCTTTCTATAGTAGTAGATGAAACTAAAAGTACAATCCAAAAATGTTTCTTAAATAAAATGTTTTTTATGATTATGATGTTCTCAACAAGCCGACAAAGTTTAAATAAAGCGACCAAATAAACAACAAATACCAAATAACATAATAAGTTCGTAGAATATCGAACAACGCCACAAACGCAATAAACAAACTGCCCAAAACCAATAAATTAATCTTTTTGCTTGGCTGGTACAAAAACGCCATTAGCAAATCCACATCAAACAGAATTCGGGCAATAAAGCGCTCTCGCAAATGCCATCCATATAAAATTGAATTCGTTGCAAAAATTTATCGCAAAACATAAACGAAACGCGAATTAAATTTTCACGAATATAAACGCATCGTTTCGAATTTTTGGGCAAATTCGTCGGTGCAAATGGCTCCAGTTTCTGCTACTGCTGCTGCTTGCTGCTGCCGGTTGAGCAGCCGGAAAGATTGTCGCGAATAATTTGGGGATTTCTGGTGGGCAAAGATATGTTTGGCGTATATATCACGTGGAGACGATGCAGATGACATAAATGGCACAACATGCATGTCGTGAAGGAGCGAGAGAACTCGACTTGCTCATATATATACTATTTACGTCCGCCTCCAGTCTCTATTCCTTTACATCCACTCCTTATAAAAATGCAAATAGGAATCACGACGAGACGCCTATGCATAATATATGAAAATTTGTATCGAACGTTCGTACATCTGATGGGAACAGATCACGACGGATCAACGTCTGCGAAATTTCTCCACCGTACCGTCTTCACCGTACCGCCGCCCTCTCCTCACCGCCCTCCCAACCGAAAGAAAAAATATACATACATGCATATAGATACCTAATACCCACATATTTTCGATAAGCTAGCAGCAGGAGCGACAGCCGCCTGCCTCCCTCCCGAAAAGGATACATTCCAATCGGTAAATTTATGTCGTTACTTAAGCGAATGAATAGTTGAGTCCTTCGGTGTGGCGTTCTATGCGCGAATACAGAGTGTCTAAAAAGCGAAATCTTGATCGATAGTAGTCGAGTGAAAAAAATAGCCCGAGTTTATCAAAGAGGTCAGACAAATGCTGTCGATGAATCTGCGGGGATGAGATACGTCCGCAACAACAGTCTTATTTAGGATAATCAGTAAATTGGTTCGGCAAACTGATCCAGCCTCTATTAATCAATGTCTTTCGCTCTCTCTACTCATTTCGAACGTCTTCACAAATATACAAAAATTGTTATAGAGCTAATTATACCAACTTTTTGCTTCTTATTAAACAACAACAAAAAACTTCCAACATAAAAATTATATTATTAATTAATTAAAAGCATAGAAAAGAAATTCTTGCTGTGAATTAAATAAAGAAACCAAGTGGAATGGAAAGTTCTCATAAAGTGCGAGCTTTAGCGTTGTCAACAAAGAGACAATAAAAATTTAAATCCACATTCGATGTGTTACCATTAAGTTCGCAGCATCCGCAAAGATGTTCGCTGTTAGACGCATTTATATAATACACAGCGACGCGAATACAGATAGATAGATAGAGAGGAGATAGAGGAGACAACTTTCAAAGTAATTTGTCATCGCCTGCAGTAAAACCGTCGAACAAATAACGGAGCCCATTATTTTCCCGGCAATATTGTAGGTATGTTGTTAGTCTACTGTGCTTAGTCGTCACTAGTCTCGCAGTCACTCTTAATAATGTTGCAAATAAATTTCGCCATCAACGCAGAGGAGCTCATCTCTCCCTGCTAACCTACCGACATCCCTCTTTTTGCTGCCGCTGCTGCTGCGAGAAGAGTGTGTTTGCTGGCGGTGGCTAAAGCTCAGCCTCAGCTTCAACAGCAGCATCAGCAGCAGTAGCAGCAGAAGTGAGAGGAGACTGGAGAGAGCAATGTGAGCGACGCTTTCAACATTTGACAACTACTGCGGATGCACAACGGACGCAATTATCGGTCCGTGCGACATGATGCATTAAGACGGATCGCAGTTCGAGAGCCATCCTTCGCTTTTATCGAACCTCCTTTAATACTTTCTTCTTTTTTCAATAATGTACATTAGGGGGGGAACGGACTGCGCAGGAAAGTGAGAAAATCTTGTTGGTGTTGTAAACTACATCAAACCTTCTCAGTCCATCAAGGGGTTACTTCTTTTTTACTCGTTTTTTCAATCTTTGGAAGGGTTTTTAGATATTTTTCTTTTTCAGTTATTTTTCTTCTAATAAAAAACTTTTCTTTTTTTTTAATTGGAATTTGAAATTTAAATTTAGAAAAAATTAAATACATTAGAAATACATTGAACAAAAACAATTATCAAGTAAGAAGAATAGATTGTCTAAAATCTAAAGTATAGAGGTAGCGAAAATTGAGGCAATTAATAGATAGTGGGGGCCATCAAAATTGGCGAAATTAATTAAGGTCTTGCGGACCGTGCGAATCAATCAGGAAGCCAATGACAGGACGAGTGTAACCAGTATTTATTGGGAATTTCGGTGCTCCTTGTCACGGCATTTGTGTGTGCCAAAAAGGAGCCGTTTATTTATGAGTTTGGAGATACTGCGGTGGCACGAATTGTGGGACAGATTCCTAGATATCCAGGCATAAATTACAACGCGTCCCTTAGGATCTTCTCGCATTACTACTACCGGAAACTAGGACCAACACCACTAATCTACAGGGCCATTCAAACGTTAATTCATCTGATACTCTCGCATACACAAACTCACAATTGCATTTAAAGATTTTCACTTGGTTTTGCTTTTTAATAATAATTTTTAATAAAAATTTGCAATGAAACGTTTTGTTTAACAATTTTACGTTGAATATAGGTATAGTTTGAAAAAGATGGATTTTTAAAAGTTAGCATTGACTGATGTAATGTAATAAAGGAAAAGGAGTACAATTCTAGTCAGTCAAGTGCGGAATCAATCAAGTTCGGCAAATACGTATGTAACGAGTATGGAGCAATATTTAAATTGTCACATTGAGAAAAGAGTGCTTCGAAAACACTTCTGCATATTGATTTTACAAATTCAATCTTGTGTCGAATCCGCACTCATGTTCAATCTATATCAATGCTGGCCCCTTTTCTCATACTCTTTCTTGCACACTCACACACGCATAAATACAAAAAATCCATTTGTATCTGGCACATATAAAAAAAAATGTATTTAATTAAATAAAGACTCGGCATACAACGTACGAAGGATGGCAACGAGCAACGAGCAAGTAGCAAGGAAATTATACGGCGTAACTTTCAGCTTTTATTGCGGTTTATGCGTTCGTCCTGTTTTTGACCCCCTTATCGTGGCCATCCTTATTACGACCATACCATTATTATTATTATTACTATAAGTGAAACAGTCATTGTTTGGAGACGTGCTAAAAGCACTGGCCAATATTACGTCCCTTAATTTTCCTTGGATGACATCCAATTGATGTAACTTTGCAAATTGAATCCTTTGAATAAATTTCGAGCGCGCGTCGTCCGAAAAAAGTACCGACACTCAAATGGAACGTTTTATACTTTGCTTTTTTTCTTCTTCTACTTCTACTTCTTTAGGAGGTATTCGCTGCTGCTTCAACTGCTGCTGCTGCTGCTGCTGCCGCTAAGAAATCTTTTACTATACCCCGAGTGATAAATGGTCGTTCTTATTTTGACGACTACACCGTTTATTACTTAACTTAGTGAATATGCAAATTTTTAAAGCGCCAACGTTAGTAGTGTTTAACATCGTTTCTACTTGTTTAATCCTAATTTCTTCCGCCATTATTACTATTATCGCTCGGTACAAGAAAGTGGCGGCGGCGTGTTATGTTTTTAACTTGCTCATTTAGGATTTTAATCCGGGCGCGGGAATTAATGCTGTTACGTGTTATTTTTGTCGTTAAGCGCGCAACTTAGAGCTTTAATTAGCCTTTTCACGCGTCTGGTTAAGACTGTCAAGCAGTTTTTTTTTTGTTTTAGTGAAGATTTTCAAACATTTCAAATTTAAAAGGATTACTAAATAAATTTATAAAAATAAAAGAAATTTGAAAAACTAAAAAGTTAAAGCATAATAAATGTAATAAATAAAGGACTAATTTATAATAAATATTTAATTGAAAATTATTAACAGGAAAACTTTAATTTTTTTTTTTTGAATGAAAAAAAAAAATCCGTTATACTCGCATAAAGCGGTCGATTAAACCGATGGCGATAAAACATGATGAAAAAGAGATATTAGATTCCATATATAACCGAAAAGAAAAATTATGTAAAAGCGCATTTATAATAATCCCGACAACGATATATTATACTTTATGTAAATAGCTCATATAGAGATACGTACAAAGATATAATAGTGTGTGAATGGAAGGAAAAATATGTATGTTAAAATATTCTCTGGTGGGTCACACATACAGTGCATATCCACTTTTCCAGATTGCTTTCCACCGCCGCCACCCCCAGACGTAACCGTCCCCATCGCCCCCGCCGTCCCCACCGTCTGCACGACGACTGTCACTTTTTTTCCCCGCCGTTGTTCTGCGTAGACGTTCTATCCGCGTCAGTCTCCACTTGGCGCCTTTCCTCTTAACCAGAAATAATCTCGCTAAACTTTAAAGTTATTGCTTGTCGTCAACTTTATTAAATAATATCAACCCAGAAACGAAAAGAACACGCCCATATTATTATTATTATTAAACTTCTGCTCCTTTCTTATTTTTTTTTTTAATTTATTTCTATCTCTTTGTTTTTGTTTCCTGGTTTCGCGTCTCGTAATTCGACACCTTGCTCATAATTAATTTCCGTAATCGAATGTGCGCTCCTAGTCCGTGTAAACTACCGCTGCTTGTTTTTTCGCTTTTTTTACCTTTGTATTATTTTTATATGGGAGGGTCGCGTTGTTAAGATATCAGATTACGTTGTCTATTATGCTGTAAACACCTGTAAGCGCTTTGTGCTGCGTCGTTTTTTTATTTTCTTTTTCAAATCGCGGGTGTTGTTAGTCCTCCTTATGTATTCCTTTCAAGGAACTCCACAATGGTACACCCACAATAAATAACAAGAGCCGCACGGTGATATTGCGAGCAGCGTACCTTTGCTTTTTTTCTATATATATATATATATATATATGAAAACATCATAATGCGCGCTCCGGAAAAACCTGAAGGAAATGCCAGCGAAATTACACGTGCTGCGAAATCGTAATAATAATCCATATATGCTCGGCTGCGAAAATCCTTTGGCGAGACGCGGAATATTTATTTTTTAAATGGCTCCGCGGAGAACTTTACATCTTTGCAATTTTTTGCAGAAACTCTTCAAACAATTGCAATTAACAATTCATTACTATTTAATATGGCTTCTATTTAAATTAAAAAAAATATATATATATAAAAAAAAAAAGTAAAAAAAATTGGTAAAACTAATTTAAAAGAAAAGGAATTGGATATAATTTTATACATAAGGAAGCGGAAACTTACAAGAGAACGAAAATAAATCTGAACAGACGTAAAAGAAGTTAGGCAAATAAAGGAAGGGAGAAAAACAAAAGGAAGTGACATCTACTCGATAAACTCAATATACTTTGACTTATACAGTCGCGGCATACAGAAGACATTGCATATCGCATGTTCGTTTCTTTTCCTCTCTGTATCTGTCTGTATCCTACTACAGTATAGTCAGTCTGTATGTATCATAGTACGTGCTGCGTTTCGTTTACAACAACAAAAAGAACGCAAGCACGCGAATAAGGAAATTCACTCTAGTGCATAAAAACCGGATCAAGTTCCGGCAAAAATCAAAGGATAAAAGCTCCCATTGCCGTTCCGTACTTACATTGTTTGAATGAAGTTGCCCGCGGAAGAATTATATCCGCATTTTTAAAACACAAACAAACATTTATAAAACATTCAGAAAAAATGAATGAAATTATCTTAGATTTTTTTTCTTAATTAATTTGAAAGTTTTACTAAAGCTAAAGCATAAACTTTATTACTTTAAATGTTGTTTTTTAAGTTTATCAGCATTTTTTTCCTATTTTAAAATATTTTTAAATTGAAACAAACAATATTAATCAGTGGTATTTCATAAATATTTTATTTTTAACATTTCTATTTTCTTAAAAATATCAATTGGAATAATTAAAACTTGAATTGGCTAATTTAGAAATAAAAAAAGCTTTCAAACTTTAGGTTTTAATCAAATAGACCTTTTAAAACTTAAAAAAAACACATAAAAAACATACAGAAAAGTTTTAAAAAAATAGTCTGATAATTTTTCTTGATTGATTTGAAAGTTTTACTAAAGTTAAATCATTAATTTTATTACTTTAAATGTTGTTTTTTAAGTTTATAAGCACTTTTTTCCACATTTAAAACATTTTTAAATTGAAAAAATAGTATTAATCAGTGCAAATTTTTCAAATATTTTATTTTTAACATTTCTTTCTTCATAAAAATATTAATTGGAATAATTAAAACTTAAATTTGCTAATTTAGAAATGAAAAAGTTGTCCCAAACTTTAACTTTTAATCAAATAAACCTATGTGAATAGGGTCACCGTAATTTGCAAAGCTATTATTGTTTTCAAAAAGGTTTAAAAAGGTCGAAAAGATTTAAATCAACTGAAAATTCGAACAGTCGTTTAAAATAAGAACGAATGTTACGCTCTGATGGTGGTTAAAAGCTCAGATAAAAGAGTAATTAAATTAGCGAGTACTTCACCTTACTAAAAGGTCTGTCGATGTCGCTGTTCTTTTCATTTTTCACTTAAATTTCCCATTGGAAATTGCAATTTTACTTTATTTCTATTTATTCATCCAATACATAAGCGCAATTTAATAAAAATTCAAATTATAATAAAAAAAAAATTTACTAATTTAAAAATTAAATAAAATATATAAAATTGGAGATATGAAAGGGTCAGTGGGGGATGCAAATCATATCCGGGGGTTATGTGTAGATGCGGCCGTGTCATCACATTTACTGTGAATTTCACTGCGGGACACCGTGGCACTGAGCACCGCCACCGACAGCGTGCATTCGTACTTCAGTTAGTATAAGGGGGTGGCAGTATTGCTGGATATGAGTAGTGGGGCCGAATCTCGTCGCAGCAGCTTTTATGGGCTTTTACTTGGCACCGCGCCAAATCTAACCCTCTAAATCACGCGCGGGGGCTGGAAAAACCGTTCGCACATACCCGCGAATGCATTTCACCGGAACTCACAATGTACCCAAGAATAATAATGATGACGATTAGGAAAAGAAACGCGAGCGTCAATTTGTCGCTGACTGCCGCGCAACAAAGAACAACACTGTTTTAATAATATTTTCAGTGCTTTCAGGAATTTTCTTAGCATGGCATGAAAATCTGTATTTATCAACCGATTACTTAATAAAATTAACACTGATTTTCGGTAAAATCCACCAAGAAAATTGCATTAAATGCATTCACAAAAGAACAATACACAATGGGTTATAGTGGGTTAAAGTGGACTATACTCTATGTGCAAAAATTATATATTACTATTTTAAAAATTATTCTTGCGATGCAAAATTTAAAAATTTCTATAGTCGTCGTTAAAGCATTCATTCATTCATTCATAAACGAATTGATTTCATAATTGACGATGATTCAATGTAATTATCGACGAAGCATCAGATAAGCAACGGTTAATTAACTGACTCTGCGTGATTAATTGTGTGGGTGTGTTTGTGCGTCTGTCTGGCGTCCCGATTGCTAATTACAGGACTCGCTACATATTGTATAAATATTCCCAGTTTACGCAGAGAGACGGACGAATGCAATGCATTGTGCCCATTGTTAACGTTCATCAGCACTTGATACCCCGATATCTAAATGTATACAGTAATGCATCGTGTCAACTTAAATATTAAAAGCTTGTTGTGATGCAGGTGCAGTCAAGCAAAAGCAAAGAGAATTCGTTAGGAAAATTGCATCGGTGCAAGGATTTGCATTAGGTTTGCTTGCTTCACCGAGACTTATTACTTATAAATTAACATGTTATGATTACGCAAATACACAGCATGAGGTTTTTGTTTTAAAATTTTAAAATATTGCAAAAAATAAAGGAGAAAACTTACCACTTTTCCACGCGAATAATAAGAAGCACTACGTTGTTTCACTGTCCACGCGCGACTGTTATTTTGTCACTTGGTTACGCTGCATTACTCATCACTCGTAGCAGTCGTGGTGACTGTAAACAAATCACAAAAGAACGCTGTTTTAATAAAATTTTGATGAAAATTCCAATACATTGTATTTTATTGGTTGCAATATTAATAAAAACCGTAACATTAATGCATTTAATTGAGAACTATAAAAACAAAAAGCAATTTATTGTGTGCTTTGCAAATTAAAACAACCAATGAAAACCGCTCGGCCCATTCAACGCAAATATTTCAATTGAAAACTACTTGTTGTTTGTAAAATACAAACAATGATTGTTTTTTTCGTAATGCAATTATAAAATTCTATTTTTGCTTTTTGTTGTAATAGAGAAAAAAAGTGTATAGCAAAATTGAATAAAAAATGCAACTAGTGAAAAAACAAATAAATTTTGAGTAATAATACAAATTAATTTATAAAATATAAAAACTATACAAAATTAATCCCTTCATTGATCACCAGCACTCTTTTATTTAATCTTTGGTAAAAAAATGTTTTGGCAATTGTAAAATTACAGAGATATGACTAAAAAAATAAATATTAAATTATAGAAATTATTTAGTTTGGGGTGGCTCAATTAGCAGTAAGCAAATGAAAAATTAGCAATTTACTGTTACAATCAGTGGGCAGGAAATGGCAATGAGGGTAAATTACAAATTACAAAGGGCAGCGCGGGAAATAGATAATAAAGGGGGCATAAAATACGAGCATAAAATTATGAAAAACTATATAAGCGCACGTATTTAAACACATTTTGAAATAAAATTGCGCGCCATGAGTTCATTCGCTGCAAGCAGATATCTGTTTGTTTCATTTAGTTTACGTGCACGAAATGCTATATTAAACGAACATTATTGTTATTGCTATACAGAACAGACTGTATTATTACGCAGGACGAGCTCGTTTTTACCACCCCTTTTAGTTTTCTTCTGCAGGCAATAATTTTACTCCGAGTAATAATAATGTCAGCTGTAAAATTCGCTCTTTTACTTATTATTTTCCTTCCTTTATTATTACCTAGCTCTGCTTGCTTGCAAAGGGCGCATAAGTTACAATTTTCACATTAAAACCTGCTGTAATAAATATTTCTCTGTAAATTCCTTTTAAGATTTCAATCAGAAAAGTCGTTTAATTTGTTGCTAATCGTTTTTTTTTTCATTATTAAATCAATTAAATAAATAAAAATATTTTCAATTTTTTTTTTAATTGTTTCGTCAATATTAATTGTTTTACAATTAATTTAATATGTAATAAACCGAATAGATTTGAAATGTAATTTAAGAAAAAAAAATATAAAAATAGAAATAATAAAACATTTAATTAGGAAAAATGATTTAATTGCGTTATTTAATGACTCCAGGTAACTATAAATATTTACTGGAAATAAATTACGGCGCGATGGAAAGGGGACTTTTAACATTTTCATTAATTAACAAATTTAACGATGTCATTAAGGCAAACGTGTGTATTTGATGTTGAATTGCAAGCTCATGGAAGAGGTGTTTACGTGTAAAGAGTTTCCTCTCCACTTCTTGTTTATTTTATTCGGCTTCATTTTGTTTATAATACACACAGAGAGAGAGAGAGAGAGAGAGCAAATAATGCAAGTTGTTGTCAAGTTGAACTAAACGAAATTAATTAACGTAAATTCCGAACACTGAAAGTAATAACAAATGCATCTGTATTTTTTTTTTCTGTTTGCATGAAATTTCCTTCATTATACACCAATGAAAACTGTTTTTCAATAAAACAAAGGAAAATAATAAGTTTTTCTTTAATTACAAATATAGTTAAAAAAAATTATTTAACTTTTATTTATTTTAATATTAATTGCACATTAAAAATATTAATTAGTGTAAATTAATATATATATTTTTTAATAATAGTGAAAATTTTTATAGGAAAATTAAAAACTCATTTGAAAAATAAATACAAAAAAAAACTGAATAAGATCGCAATGTATAAAGCGATCGATTTGTTATGTTATCCGCATATCAATAACACGTCTGATTGGTTATACATGAATCGCATGAAGTATCAAGATGCATTTGATGCTTTATTTCATCCGATTTTTAACTTTACAAAAAAAAAAAGAAATCTACAAAGCTAAAATTTAATTTCACATACGAAAAAAAAAAAATAGTTAAAATAGTAATTACCAGCGGTTTACCATTAGGTATATAGCATGGTAAGCAAACAACGCAATTAATGCAACGTAAATTCGAATTTATTCGTCGTAATTATCGAAACGCGCGCGGCCCTATTTGCCTCTGTTATCATCTCAAATAGGATCGCAGTCGGAGTGATGTATAGACGCTTGTTTACTTGCGGTCTGTACCGACGCCGCCCCCAACACAACATCACGGGTCCTTTATCGATACGATACAGCCGTAATCAAGCCTTAATTACCACCCCCTTCGAATTATTCACCTGTCGTTAATTAGGACAGATCGCCGTTTCGTTTAATGAGCAATATAGCGTACCGATGGCAGTATAGTATAAAGTGCAGAACAAACGCGACGTCGGAGCGCAAATTTAGAGACGCGCGATGAATCCGAGATGCTCCACTCGAGAGCCAGAAAGGCTCAGAAGTGGTAAGCACTGTTTGTGTTTTCTCTGCAAGTGGCTGCTGCGTGTGTCTGCACTGCATGTGTGTGTGTGTGCGTGTGTGTTTGTGCACAGCATAGAGAGTATTTGTTGTATCGTGGTCTACTTCAATTTCCACGCGAGTTCTAGGAGTCACGTATCGCCAGGATACACTCCACTGGAAGTCCTAATGAGTGCACTCAGCCGCCTCCTGTTGATTATGCAGCTAGGACTTCGAAAGAGTCCCTTTCTGACGACCCGGCTGACAAAAAAGAAGCGAGCTGTTGTTGCTGCTTACTTTCTAGTGGATTTCCCGATTTTGTCCCCGGAAAAATCCAATTAGCGGATTCGGCGAATTAATACGGCTTTTGTTTCTTCACGAGCGCGCGCGCGATGATTAATTGTCGCTTGATGTTTGGATTATTTGTAAATTCGGAGTGACTAAAGTGAAGTAGCTTACTATGTTTGTCTTTAATTTAATTTCGTTTCGAATAAGGATCATTTATAACGAACTTTGTCACTTGTAATAAATTTCCTTCCATCTACATGTTGCAGTTACAGTGTCACTTTGAGCCCCTCCGTTGCTTTTTATTACTCGCCGCGCAAATATTTTCCTACAGCTTAAGTTTTAAGTTACAAAAACGCATTTAGTTTACTAAAAATAAACACAAAAAACTACAGAAGAATTAAAATTAATGAATAAAAATAATAAAAAGACCTTGTAGATAGTCTCCATTAAAGCTTTATTCGTTTCATTTTTATGTGTGCGGTACACTTTTTCCGTTCAATGAAGAACATGCAGAAATTAACTGGAAACGTTAGTTGCGAGTTATGTGCGCATAATGCGCGAATGTATGTGCTGTTAACGCTCGGAAAATCTTTCGCCATCAATCATTAAATATGACGGAAAAGTCATTAAAATGCCCCCCAAGAGAAACACGTACGCACGTCTGTACACTATATATATATGTAGAATATATAAAAGTCGAGTATTCTTCAATGCAATTCGCCATTAGATTTTTTTCTTTTCGTTTTTTCTGCTGCCTCTGCAAGCGCACTCCTATTGCCTTCCAGTGCGAAAGACTGAAAGAAGCAAACAAAAGAAAAGAAAGAAGGAAAAAAGTAAGCAGCAGGCGCGTTATTTCTACACTATGCTCTATCTATACATATACTTAAAAGTAAATTGGGAAAACTTAAAGTGTCTTAATGTGCCTTAATGCGGCACAATTAAAGTTCGGAAAAAACATGGCAGCGGACAAGACGCGAGGGAAAAAGTTGGCGTGTGCGTCGCTGGAAATTACTTCGCTTCTTTCATACACTGTGTACGTACAGTGTACAGTGTAGATTCGGATGCCATTTCTTTGGGGAAGCAGCATAGCGCGCGCACTATAGTTGTCGGTTTTTATACTTGTTGTTGTTGCTTAATGAGGCGCTAAGGGGTGACTTCAGCCAGTTCTCTTTCTTTCGCTCTCTCTTTCTTTCACTCGGATGTACATGTAGTGTATGCGCGAAGGGTGATTCGCGGAGAATAATGAATGTTTCGGGTGGTTTTTTTTTGTCCCTTCTGCATTCTTAATATTGCCCACTCGAGTCAAGTGCTTCCGCAAGCAATATGTTGAAGCCTTTCGAAAAATTATGCATTTGTTGGAAATTCCTAATTACATCGCTTGGCTTGTTTTCGTTTTTTTTATTTTTTATTTTTTACATTTTACATGACTTAATTTACTGCTGTTTCTGTAAAAATTGTAATTTTGGTCTTTTTTGGGATACTTTTAAAGTTACATTTATTTACAGTGGTATCAATAAATTCTTAATTTGTATATCCTGAAGGGCAAAAGTTTTCGATTATTATTATTAATTAAAATTATTACATTTTATTATAGAAATTATTATCTAATAGTTTTGAAATTTAAATTCTCGGTGCATTAAATTCACATATTAAATTAGTGTCCTTTAAAGTTAGAAAAATTTCCTTAGAAAATTAAAAATTTTGTTTGAAAAATGTTATAAAATAATTAAATTTTGCATTTATTGTAAGCCTAGCTCAATTTAAATCGTTCTAAATTAATTAATTCAGAGAATAGTAACTCATATTAATTAATATAAAATATTTACCAAGAAGTAAATTGAATTCAAGTTTTTATTTTCAGTTTATGACAGCAAAAAATAACATAATAAACAGAGATATATAAATAAACAAGAGTTGATTAAATAATGTTTAATATTAAACAAAAAATTAAAAAAAAAATCAATTAAAAAGAAGGATTACTCAATCAGAGATTAAAAAAAAAGGTTACAAACCCCGGCGCCTTCACATCAAACTTTGAAGACTTTGAAGATCAGAAAAAGTTCACTTGGTAAATACTATGTATCATTGTGTATGGAAAATGCAATCAGAAATAACAGTTTGACCGCTCCTAATTCGCAAAATCGCAATTTGCCCCAAATCACCAGGAGCACTTTGCCAGTCTCGGCACGGAGCCAACGCAACCCTTTAGTTCCGAAAGTATAAATATCCGCATTATTATAGTTATCATTTAAATGAACGAAGCAGTGCACTCTGTTGAAAAAATACGACTACAATATCTTACATATACTATCCCTATTTCACTATTACTATGTATATTACTATGCCATAAGTATAGTATAAGCGCAACCAGACAATTCGTAAGCAGAATTCCTTAAAAGATATATCCGAAGGAGAGCGCGCCGGCGGGCGCTTTTTAATTTAATTACATTCGTAGCTGCGGAGGGCAAACTTTCTAATGAAACCAACCGTAGCCACTATGTTTTATCTGGCTATAGCATTAAGGGCTAAAAGTGGGTGTAATTATATTGTAGAGTCAATGTTTTCGGCAATTTTATGTAACGGGCCAGTATAGTATAGCGGATGGATGGTGCGAAGCGAGTGGAGAAGAGTAGAGAGAGAAGCGAAGGCGCCGGTCAAGTGCACGCCTGAGCGCGGCAAGCGGCAAGCAGCTAGCAGCGTAACGCGTACATTACATCAGCGAAGAGGGAGCGCAAGCATTTCGGTTGGAATTAGTGAAAATTCTTCGGCGGATTCTCTGGAAACAATTAAGAGCTAATTGAGGTCTTTTCATTTTTGTTTCAGCGAGTGCCGTTTACGACGTGGAGGCCGTCCAAAGTGGCGTCGCTAAATTGCCCTGCGATATCAGCCCCTCGCTGCCTGGTGATAAAATGCACATCGTTATTTGGTTCAAGGAAGGGCCCTCCGGACGCAAAACGCCCATTTATTCGTACGTACCCACATACTATATGTTTCTTTATCTACAGGGTGTCCCAGCGAAAAGTATCCAGTAGGAATAACATGAAAACTACTCATTTTATGAAAAATCCCTGAGATACGTCAATTTTTGTTGTCAGGGGGACATCTTTTGGAATATTTTGTTTTGGTGTAACAGTCATCCCCAGCCCCCCACGGTCCCCCACTTAACAATCTTAAATGGCATGTGGGGTCGAGTGACACCTCATTTTAAAGAGTTTTGTTGTAATTAATTAATGAAATTGATACAAAACAAAACTATGCTACGCTGGGACACCTTGTATACATAGAGTTAGCGTAGCATTTATAAATTTCACAAAAAAAAAAGGAAAAATTTAGTTGTTTATAAGAAATTTTCAGTAAACTAAATCAGTAATTACTGTCGAAATTAATTAATTTTAAAGGCAATTAAACAGGCAAAGAAAGCAGTGGTTTATTGCTTTATAGCAATGTAGGAAATCAGGAAATGGACAATTGCAATGTGGAAATAATGGGAATTTTTCAGTAAATTGGAATCTCTTTGTTGATTACACCATTTAAACTTTGCGCCATTATTCAGCCATAATTACTGTGGAGTAAAACACAACGGCAATAACTAAATCAAAACAATTAAATTGTCGTGAGACCTGCGAGACAATTAACAACTTCGCCATCCCTATGTACGTATATATATATATAGAAGTGCTAGGAAAGCGCATTGATACGCGAATTGTTTCGCCGTCTCGTCATTATTATGGGCCGTTTGTTGTTTGCGTAATGTTTATGGGGGCGGTGTGCGCCATTGTTCTAAAACGTATACTTTATTGCCCTGACCAGCGACTGCTAGATGCGCCCGACGTAGATGTACAGGCCGGTGGTGGCAGTAGACGAAGAAGGACATTATCATAGAAACTGTAATGGCTGGACGTAAAATCCGGCCAATTGTTGGTCGCCAGACTCGCAGCGCAGCGCCGACCACTCCAAATCAAAAATGAAGCGCGAATTTGCATGAAAATGCTCTCTTTGCGCTGATAACCATCCGACAAAGCTTAAATTTACTACTTTGTTATTGCACACACAAACACTTAATTGCCAGCAACTGAACTGCATAGAAAATGTCTTGCTTTCTTTCAATTGATTTTCAATTGCCTGTTTTTTTTTTGTGGTTGCGCTTTAGTCGCTGCCACTTTACTGAATGCATAATAAGTGCTTCAATCAGCTAAATATTTTATTAAATTATTACGAGGAAGAATATAGTCCTTTAAGATTCAGTTTTTTTTTTATTGTATTTTTTCCTTTCTTTTGTTGTTATCGATTCCACTTGAATTATTCTCATTCAATAAGAACGTTGGGGAGGACGGTAAAATGCGTCCTTTTCTTCCACTTTATACGCAGCTTGATATACAGAGTTATTTTTTTTTTTTGCTTAGCTTAAGAAAACAAGTCTTTAATGGGTTTTGCAGTGCTTTTAAGTAGTTTATTTTATTATTATAATAAATTTTGTTTATTTTTTATTTTCTAAAATTATTTTTTTGTTTCCGATGAAACCGGTAGTAGTGTAGAATTAAAATTAAATATTTAAAACAATCAATTCATATTTTTAGTTTTTTTTTTTTTCAAATAAAAAGGCATTTATGTTATTCATAAAATTATTCAACAAAAAATAAAATAAACTGTTGAAAAAAAAAAAAGAAAAAAGTAAAGAATAGAAACAAAAAAGAAAACAAATGAAAAAAGAAATATGTCCCGGTATATATGACTATGTGTACTATTTCGTTTGTTCGTTATAAATCGCAGCTATAGGTATATAGTAATATAGAGCGAACCAACCCCCTATTGTTGTTATTGTCCGCTTTTGTGTGTCGTGAGTATCAGTTTTCATTGCATTTTAATGATAGCGATTCAACGACGTTATAGAATGCGACATAGACACCCTTAACGCATGCAGTATAACACAGCAGAACACACATCAACCCCTGAACTGAGTCCTAGATACCAGAATACAGAACATAACTCGCAACTATACACTTTGCCTACAAACACACGCAGAAATGTAATAGAATGGACGCACATAAACACAACATACTACACAAATGCGAGTACAGTAAGTACAGAGAGTCCTAAAAACATTCGACACACGGAAACATCGAAATGCACAATACATATATGTATATAGTATACTTGTACACTTGTACCCTTGCATCAGCCACCTAGGGCACTCGTAACGAACACTTAAAAAGTTTATGTTTGCATATCGTACGAACTTAGTTTCCATTTCCATTTGTTTTTCCTCGCATGTCACCCGTAGTACTAGGTGTAGCGGAGGCGACGGCGGCAGCGGCGGCAGTGGCAGTGGCAGTTTACGAGCGCCTGTTTATGTACAAGCATGCGGGTGCGTGACGCAAATTTCAAAATGCACAATAATTTTCTCAGCGTACGTGTGCACGGTATTTTGACGGTGCCAAAGAGTCAGCGAGGGTTCGGAGCGCGCGCTCGGAAGGGACGAGCGGCCGCCACCGCTGCCGCCACTATCGACACACCACTTCCTGACTATGTGGCGACAATATGGGGGCTCTGCGCTTACTCTTTTTTTTTTCTTCTGGCATTATACGAGTATTTGCTTAGCCCGCATTTATGCAAACCGAATAAATTGCGGTATGAATAAATAAAAAGCGGTAATCCGTTTCCGTCATCCTTTCCACTACATACTACAAGATTTATTAAATGCTAGTCGATGGAATTTTACTTTTTTTTTTATTATTGTTATTCATTGGTATTCACATTTATAAATATTGTAATTTATACTAGGAAAATATTATTTTACCTAGCAGTTTTTCTGCTTGAAAATTATTGATTTTTTTCTTTTTTTAATAAAGAAGATTTTGTAAAGTAAAATGTTTTTTTTTAAATAAGGTTTAATTTAAGTTATTATCCATTTCCGGTTACTGATGTTTTCTTAATTAATTAATGCCTAATAAAAAAATTAAAATAAATGGGAAAAACTAAATTGAAGAAATTGCAAAAAAAAGCAATTAAAAACTTGTAGAAAAAGAAGAAAATTTATAAATTTAAATTATATTTAATGCAAGAAATCCATTAAATTTTCAATGCGCCAGGAATTTACTTTCACTTTGGGGCAAAGTTGCTAGCAAAAGGACATTTGTTTATGAAAATGAAGGGTCCTGCTAATATGTGCATGAAAATTCTTAAAAGGTCCGTTTTTTTTTTATTGTCGTCGCATAATAAATTTCCATTTGTGGCCCCGTTGTTGCAGATATGACGCCCGAGATAAGCCGCTGGAGCAGGGCAAACACTGGTCGGATGAGCAAGTCCTGGGGGGCAGAGGCTTTTTCCGCTATCAGGATATGCCCGCAAAACTGACCTTAGACAGTGTCAAGGACTCGGACGGCGGCGTCTACTTTTGCCGGGTGGATTTCAAGAAATCACCCACGCGAAACGTCAAAGTTAACTTAACAATTATAAGTAAGTACTTTATTTTCTTTAACAAATTTCATTAAAATTAAATAATTTTGAAAAAAAAAATATAAAAAGAACAATTTAATTTATTACGACGTAATTTAAATAATTAAAAACCAAGTGAAAAACCGTAACTTTAATTAAAAATCGAAAGAAAAAAAAATTCGAAGGCCGTAAATCAGACGCTAATGCAACTTTCGCTCTATACCTTAAGTCTTTCGCCGCCCCGCTCAGTTTCCAATGCACATTTCACTTTTGGGCGCGCACGAGAATCAATTCGGGCGTGAAAAATCGCCGCCTCATAAATTCTTCCCAAACGCTACCGGACTTTCGAACACTTGAAAAACCGCAAGGACCCTTATCGTCCATCGCTTGGCCCCCCTCCGTTTCCCCCCTCCTCCCCCATCGCCGCTTCCCATCGTTCTTTATTGCATTTGCTCGAGCGGACAGCGAGAATATCACGACGACGGGGGCAAAAGAAAGCGAAGAATGTAGAAAGCACAATGAAGGAAAATTAATTGATCGCTAATTAAGGAAGCGATCGAACAAAATAATTAAATAAATCCAGTAGTAGGTACTATATATAGTATATACTATGAGAAGAACACAGCGGAAGAGCCCCCTCTAATTAATTAATTGCCGTCTTATTTATTTAATTAAATCGGCTAATTAGCGAATACACGATTTTCTGCATGCGTCCATCGATCCTGTTCTAGCAGGATTTTAATTAACTTTTCAGAAAGTTTCTTTTTCTTCATCGCAAAGCAACGATTTTATTAATTTTTTATCAATTAAAAGTTGGCCCTCTTTATTTTTAAAGGTTTTCTTTATTTATTTTCAATGATTGATTATTTACTTATTTAATAATTTTTTTTTTTTTAAGTTTAAATTTTTCACCGGCTCCTTCACCATGCTTTTTTAGTTATAAAACTCTGGCCGGCGCCTTCACTTTGATTTCCTTCAGTTATTAACAATAATTCATTCATTCCTGAAACAAAATATATTCAGGTATATAATTAATATCAGCATCAGCGTTGAATGATAAATAAAACCGATAAATTAATGCATTAAGTCAAAATGAAAAGCAAATAGAGAAATTTTTAATTATCAGAACGCGCAGCTCGCCGAGTTAATTTTCATAACCGTCGTTAATTTATTTGTACAATTAATGCAATTAAATTAGCAAATATTTACGAAAGGGTGAAGTGAAAATGTTTGCGCGGCGCGTAAAATATTCTCGTCCGGAGAAGCTGTCGAAATTATAATAATTACATTATTAAATGTATAACAAACGCGCGGCGCATTCGGACGATGATCGCTCGTAATTAATACTTAATTAACGAACGAACGAACGAAATTAAATAATGTTTAATTAAATAATACATCCGGGCGGGATATGCAGCGGGCGTATTCGCGTAGTACTATACCGAACACCTCACCCTCTAATCAATTATCCGCGAACAGACGATAATAATAATTTTTCGACGATTAATTAATGCCGCTGCCATGGGCACAGAGAAACGAATTGGCGAGCGGCAGCCGAAGCAGCAGCGAGAAAGAGTAATTAATAATAATCATTGTGAAGGTAGTATGCAAATTGAAAAGAAATTTAAGTGTCTGCTGCTGCTCTCTTCCACTATATAGTGCCATGCTATGGGGTCGGTTCTTCTTCCCGATGCTTCGAGCGCCATTCGTCGTCCATTTTAAGCGCGCCCGTTTTTTCCGGAAGCGGCAATTTACTTACTGTCTACTACTATCCTATATATATATATATATATATGTAGATATAGCCCTTAATGTATACGTATAGATGTTAAAATGTAGGTGGCGGAACTTTGAACTCTCCGCGTTGCACTTTCACGTGCTTTATTTCAGCTGGAAGCGCTTTGCTTTGAAAAGCACCGGCGTCGATTTGATTAATCGACTCTAAAAGGCGACACAGTCGCTCCGCGGGCGCGACAATTAACACTAATTAGCACGCCCGTTCTTTATCTTCACTCCCACTCGTCCCCCATTTTACCGCTTCCTCTGCTTCGGCTTCGGCTTCAGCGGCTGCTGCCTCTCTGCTGCCGATTCCGCTTGCTTCGTCGCCTTGCGTCACTCTTTCGCATAGCTCATCTATCTATTAAATGCCACTCTACTCTCTACTATTTTAAGGCATTTCAACTAACTTTTAATCACGCTAAATATTCCGTAATTTGCCCACTATTTTTTACTTTATTTAATTCTTAATAATTTTTTTAATGCAGTAATTATTACCTATAAAATAAAAATAAAATTACAAAAAAAAAGACGATAAGAAAAGCAAGCTATAAACATAAAAGCAGAAAAAAGTAATTAATTAAAAAAAGTGGCACAAAAACAAGACGTCGATAAAGATATCTTTGGGCAATATTTTCGCTATTTATGTAGTATACCACCCTTATCGTGCGTAAGGGAAACCGTGGAGAAGTGGAAAACTATGGGTCACCATATAAAAGGGGCAGAAAGCAGAAAGAGAGAGCGAGACAGAGATCACCCCTGTGTTTCTTTAAGCAAATATAAATCATCAAGATATACAAGCGCAACTTTAGATTATTTTTCCTACTTTTTTTTCCTTCCTATTTTTTTCCTTCTCACTTTTTCCGCTACTACTAGAGAATTTAGTGCTTGGCTGCAATGGTGGCAGTAGAAGGTAGCAAAGCTGGGGGTAGGTGAAAGTGCAAAGAGGAGGAAAAACCGGCCGAATTTCAACGTGTATATATATAAGAGGATTATTTGCAGCTGGCACATGTGGCACACGTCCTTTAACTTAACCCCATGGCCAAAAAGCAGCTCCCTTGTAAAAAAGACCTAATTTACTGAAAGTGGACCCGTTTTGCTAAAAAAAAAAAAAAACGGTGACGTGAAATAATTTGCGACGGAAAAAACAACACAGTGCAATTACTTTCTTCGGCGCCGGTATATAAAAGGGAGAAAATTACAAAAACAGAAACCTCTTGAGATATATTTTTATTCTATTAGTATACAGGGTTTTTATTTTAATTCATTTTACTTTATGTTTTTTAAGTGAAAGATTTACCCCATTTGCAAAAATCTACAAGGATTATTAATTAAAAAAAGCAAATATTTTTTTTTACTAAAAAAAAATCGTTTGATTTAGATCCAAAAAAAAAACATAAAACGAAAAAAAAATTACCTATAGAGGTATTGCAGAATTGAAACCTTAGGTACTCAATAATAAATAAACACCTTGTATATTGCACTTGGCAAAGCCGCCGCAATGTATGGCGTTCCGAGCAAATATTAATTTTATCGATTGGATAAGATAAATAAGCTGATTGTGGCGGCGGTGGCAGTGGCGGCGGCGGTGTGGGAAGGACAAAAAGCTCTTTTTTGGCAAAGGAAATGAATTTATTTCCTTCACCCTCCGCCGACTCGAAACAACAATGCATGCCATAAGCAATAATAATAATAACAATAAGCAAAACCGTTAAATTGGAAATTATTTGTCTTATCTTTTTTCGGGCGCGCGGTTACGAGCAACGGACGTGATTCGCCTCAGCAGCGTCCAATTTAATTAAACCCATTGTCGCAAAAAGAATAATATCTCTCTATGTAGACAGTTTTCATGTAGTATACATATAAAGAAAATTATCGATTGAAAATGTCCCGAAATCTTTTATTGCAACTGCTGTAGTTGTGAAATGAGAAATTGATTCTGCGTTTTAACGTAACAATTTTCTATGATTTCGCAGTTCCACCGGAAAAGCTCAAAGTCATCGACGGCAACGGCGATCTGAACGTGCAGAGCTACATTTTGGGCCCCTATAACGAAGGGGCGTCGATTAATATCACTTGCGTGGCCACCGGAGGTGAGTAATAGATACTAATAATGCTACGGTAAACACATCCAGGAGATTTATACGAAGAGATAAGCCTAGTCTTGATCCTAATCTCTGCACTACTCGGCAAAACGTTTTGTTTCAATTTTTTTTTACGTTGTTGCTTTTTTTTTTCTTTTCGCTGCTTTGTTATTTTTCCCGCGTCACGTTCCTCTGCAGTAGTTGTTCATTTAGTGCATTACGGGTATGGCTCAAAAACAAAGAAGAGCTACTTGGTAAAAGTGCATGGTTTATCTTTCGTTGCACTTGAAGTACTTCTTTAGTTTATTGATTTTACCAAGGGTTTTTATAATGAAAAAGGAACTGCCATCATTTTAATTTCACTTTTTTATTAAATAAAATCTTATTTTTAAATAGATTGTACTGATAGTAGCTGTTAGAAAAATGCTTTTCCTTGTTAAAAATTTACTTTTAAAGTAAAAAATTAAAATTTGAACAAAAGTTTGCAAAGTTTGCAAAGTTTTTTTGCAATTTTTGTTTTCATTTTGAAGTTAATGAATTTAATTTATATTAGGTAATTGTAATAAATAAATTGAATTGCGTAGGTCGGCCGCCCCCGAAAGTGACCTGGTGGCAAGAGAACGCCCTGCTGGACGACTCCTTCGAATACTTGTCGGAGCGTCGCGTCAGAAATGTCCTGCACTTGGAGAAACTTCAAAGGAAGCACCTGCACACGGTGTTCACGTGTCAGGCTTCGAATAATAATTTAGTCGCTCCGATTTCCAGTTCCGTAACTTTAGACATCAATCGTGAGTACAAAAATATATATCAGCCATAGTTCTTAGATTATAAATTTCGAGCCGCCGCCGCCGAGCCCCCGCACTGCATGCAAAAACAAACTTTTCCCCGCAGTAAAAGAAGGAAACGAAAAAAAAAAAAAAAGATTAAACTTTCGTAATTTTATATTCCTCACCAGCATATGAAATATGTGCTTTTAATATACAAGTAGAAATATCTCCTTTGGGAGCTGTTAATTTAAAGATGCGAAATTAATGACTAATGAGAATCAATTAGTGTGCGCGCTCGCCGGAGAATCAGAGAACAGCGAAACGTATGACGTTTGATATGTTATCTGGAGATAAAGTGCGATGTATCATAGTCGGGGCGGAAAGTTGCTATAAAATACAGCTAGCTACAGATATGTCGTTGATAAGTCTTCTGTAAGTGCGAGTGTGTGTGTGTGTGTGGATATATGTTCCGGAAGTGGATAGATTCAACAAGAAGGGCCGGAAGGAGGAGGAGAGGGTGGCGAGACAAAATGGAAAAAGGAAGAAACAGTCGACTCGCCCCGTCTGTATACGTTCCGATTTAATTTAAAATTATATTAAATATTTCCCGTTCTCTTCTCTTCTCTTCTTCTTTCTCCGTACTCCAGTTTGAGTTTTCTCTCGAACGCTCTTCTCTCCTCTATATGGTATAGGACAGGCTTTTTTACTTTTCACGTGTTATTTTTCGGTTTTCGTTTGTTTTACATTTTATTATATCCTTATACTTTATTTCCTACTTTTTTTTACTTTAAAATTTTGTTTTCTTATTTTTTTAAATACTATTAAAGTTTTTACATTATTTATAGGAAAAATAATAATTAATAAATTGCAATTTTAGAAACCAAAGAACTTTAAAAAGTTAATTGTAATTAAAAAAAAAAAATGAAATACAGTTTTTAGGTTTCAAATTACTTTAGTTGCACTTTAAAAATCGAGTAAATATTTTACATTATTTGTAATAATTATAATAATTAATTAATCGTACTTTTAGAAAGCAAAGAATTTTAAAAAGTTAATTGTTTTTAACCATTTTCGAAAAATGGGTTTTAAAAATATAAATAATGTGACAATTTAATAAAATGTAAAATCAAGAAACAAAAATTTTAATAAATTTAATATAACATTGAATAGAAAAGACAATTTTTCATGTAAATTCTTCTTGTAAATAATATAATTTTCAAAATTCTTAAAAATTAATTAAAAATTAAAAAAAAAAATATAGATATATTATATTAGGCTCTCAACTTTTCCCTCCAACAAAAAATATCAAAAATCAATACAACAAAGCTAAAATTTAGATTTTCAAATAATCAAAGCTTCGCATTATTTTTCATCTCCCTGTATAACAAAGAGAACATTATTATTTAAATGGTTATTCATGATTATTTCAATTACACGTCAAAAGGGCTTGCTTATACATACAAAATACATTATAAAGCTTTGAAGCGACGTGGAATAAAATCGGAAGAAGAAGGGCTGAAAATTTAAAGCAACTTTCCACCCTAATTCATCCCACTCGACATTCCGCTCTTTGCTGGCTCTGTGCCGCGCTTTAAAACAACAAAAATTCCATACATGTAGAGATCGCTGAATGAAAGTCCAGCATCAGCAGCAACAGCATCAGCCCAGCAATGGGGCAAAAGAACTCCTAGGCCGAAGCTGCAGTTTTCGGAGTGAATTAGCAGAGATAAAGCTCTATCCGGAAAGCGGAAAAACATAGAAACACACACAAACACACAAAAATGAACAAGTAGACATTTATGGAGAATCGACTGTGCAACTATTTGCAATAAATTAAAAACGCTAATGGATTTCGCGCAGCTCGCAGGCAGCAGGCAGTAGCAACAGCAGCAGCAGCAGAGCAGAAGCAGCGAAAGGCAAAGGGTCATAACTCGCGGATTCCGGCCGAATATGTGGGATTTTCCATTGGGTGACCGACAGAACGGATTATTTAAATAGTAAATGGGCGCCCGCGCTTTATGAAGCCATTTATTCGAGGCTTATGGCGCGGCGCTGGAACGATTTACGTAACGTACCGGAAAAGTACTCGCGCCATTGTTTAAATATATACATATATATATATATTTATATGTGTGTGTGTGTGTGTGTGTACAGATGTGCACAGATATATGGGGGTGGTTGGTGTACGGCGAGCTATTTGATATTAAATGTCATCGAGATAACGTTACAATTAAACGCGATTTGTCTTTATGTGATGCGGGGCGCGGTTTATGTGCCAGTGAAATCCTCGAATCCATAAATCTTACTTATGATGTACGCGGAAAAAACCGCCACCGGTAAATTTCCGTAATAAAATTTATTTTCCGTGCAATTTCTCCGCCGGCTATATGGAAATACGAGGTACCCAGTTATACCGAGCGCTTGTACACAGTTTGCTGGCATTGTACTGCTGCTGCTGCCGCTGCTACAGCTATAGCGGGAAATCTGCGGACGATAAAGACAAGAAAATTGAAATGAAAAACTTAAACGAGTGGAAAATAGTGGCTCATTATCTTTGCTATTCTTCTTAATGTCCTCCAAAAGGGACCTTTTTTCATAATGCAATCGTCCTGATTTTATGCTCTAGTTTTCCCATCTCTAATCAACGACTTTTTATTCGGTTTTTTATTGTTTAATTTTTATCATTTTGCATGTAATTTTTTTTAATTAGAAATAAAAATTTTAATTTCTTGTTTTTAATTTTTCAATTTAAATTACAAAATAAATAAATAATTTAACACTTTAAAAGCAGTTTTCCGTATGGAAAATTATTAAAATACAAATGGCATTATAAAGAGCAAATGCACATTTTCCATCAAAGAATATTTTTAATTAAAAACATCAAAAATATATATTTACACTATAAATAAACAAACGGTTTTAATTAGCATTTAATTTGCATGATGCACCACACACTTTATTTATATTTGTGGGCCGTGCAGTTTAAATTAAATTTGTTCATTTGAGAACTATTTTCATTTTTTTAAAAGGCCCCACAAACTGAAAATATTTTTACCATTTGTCCACAGAAATAGCTTTGTTATTTCAAATGGAACGCCACAGTTTTCTTTGCATACTTTTGGTTATTTTTTTAAAAATCAGTGTCTTGAGAGAAAATAAATCATAATGATTATAGAAGCAATAAGAAAAAATCTTCAAAGAGTAATATTTCAACCAGAACCAATTAAAAAATGCCAATTGAAAAACACACCCTGTATAGGAATAAATGAAAAATGCATTCAATCATCAGAAACTATATGAAAAAGCATTTCATTTTATTACCATTAACTCACACACTACAAGCATAATAATATTGTATTTGGGGGAAAATCAGCGTCCACTATTTGTGCTTTGAGTATATTGCAAATATTAAGCGGATGTTCATTATCCAAGGACAACAAAAACGAAGATCCTGTTTTCATTAGCAAAACCCTCGAACTATGCAGCAGCATATATGCAAAGAGCCCAAATGGATAAACATCAGAGTGAATGCATTGGCACTGGCACTGGCAATGGCTCTGCACAAAGATACCTATAGCGCACTCAGATCTATAACCACCCCTCGGTTCGGGAGCTAAATGAGGGTGCAGATCGTCTTCGGCACAAACACGGAGGTGCTTTGATTCGATGCAATTTACGCAACATCTTAAAATCGACAGACGTAATTAACTATCGTAATAACAACTCGCCGAAACAGCTTAATTGAATTCAACAGAAGGCTCTCATTTTTCATTTTTGTTTTTCATCCCTTTTGATGGTTTAATTGTTATTTTTACACTGTAAATAAACGTTTGTTTTTGATGTTTGTTGTTTTTGTTTTCGTCTAGAGTCTAGACTTAATAATAATATATACTGTTTTGTTAATTTTCCAAAAGACAAAAGTGAAATTTATTTAAACCTAAAGAATAAATAAATAATTTTAATTATTATTTCAGGAAAAGTTGTCTTTATTTTATTGTGGGATAATTACGTTTACAATAATTTCGAGCGTAATTGCTTTGAATTTATTAAAGCGGCGAGCTTGCAGAATGCAAATTTAATACGTGTAATTAAAGTGGGCGTAATTACTTCAAGTTTTTGCGGCGCGATTATGTTTTCGCTGTTCGTTGTTCGATGGGATGCGATGGGAAGGCGCGAGAAGAGAGTTCGCGTAATGCGAACTTGCTCGAGGCTTTCAATTGAAATCGTAATGATTGACATACACCGCAGCAGTTTTAATCTGCCTCTGCGGTGCGGTGCGAAAAATCTCGTTAAAAACATGCTTGACGTTTTTAATTCGGAACACTTGAATACCGTGTACTTTTTACTTTTATTTTACTTTTTTGTAATCTTCGTCACCTTCGTTATTTTGCTAACGAGCAACAACTAATTATTTAAAAGTTTCGTAACATTTTTTAAAAATACAAATCTTTTTTTTTTTTTTTTTTTATTGATTAAGTTTTTCCTTTAACCGAAATTAATTTTTGATTTTATTAGATTCAAGTGTGAAAGCGCCGGGCTATACTGCGGCAACTTTCTCCCCATTTAAATTAGTTTTTACCCAAAACTTTCAATTTAAAAAACTACGCATTTGTATAGAATATAAGTGTAAACTATTTGACACAAATTTTACCTTTTTATCACTTCCGGCTTACCCGGAAATGACCCTAAATTTTGATTTTTAAATGACAACCCCTGATTATTTTCACTTTTTGTGATTTCTTAGGTCATTTAATGAAAGAAAACAATATTTTAAAGCTTTTTATTCCTTATTTGGCTTAATATTGTTTGATTTAACTTTATATTATCCAAAAGCACCGAGTAAATACGAATGAAAAATGCATGCCCGTTGTTCTGAGGCATCCGCAGATGTCGTCATTAATGTTTTTTAGCGAAATTGCGAATATTAAGTCGGAATTTACAGCCGGCGAAACGTATAAAACACGCCCGGCTACTTTGAAAATGGAAACCCCATAAGAAAGTTTACCTACTTTAAGCGTATGCGGGCTAGGTTAGTTGGCAAGAGAGCTTTGCAGACTAAAGCCGAAACTGACGAAACAGGATGAACGGCAAAGCCCCGGACGCCCTTCGCACTACAATTTATTACCTATAGCGAGTCGTTAAAGTGCACCGAGCACATATAAAAGGTGCATACACACACATACCGCCCCCCATATGCGCGATAAAAATAGGTTCCCAGTTGCTGCAAATCTCCCCAAAATAAATAGACAAACAAACAGCGACTAATAAATTGCCTCTGCAGAGATTTACATCAATTACCAATTTTAAACAACTAATTAAATCATAATCATTAATCTAAATAAAGCTTTTCTATTATTATGTTAATAATAAATTTAATAATAATAAAAAAAAATTAAATTTAATAAATAACTAAAAGAAGTAAAAGAAAAATAAGGTATTTACCAAAATATAAAATGTTTAGGCATATTTTGGCCGGAATATTGCTCGCCAGAGTGATGGCTGATGCTTAAATAGAGAGAGAGAAAGAGGGAGCGGCGACGTTAAAGTTTAAAGAGCATCCCTTAAAAATCGCATCTCGAAAATGGGAATGTCGTAAAGAAATTGCCAGACGTCTCTAGGATAAAGTTAACTGTGCTTTGGACGCTGTTCGCAAGCATTGCGCGCAGCGGAAGAAGAGAGAAAAGAGAGAGCGCACTGGAAGCCGGAATTGGGAAAAAAGGGAAAGAGAGTGAAGCAAAGAAAGAGAGCGAGCGAGAGAGAGGAAAGAGGGAAATGCAGATGACAGGAATGACGTGTCGGGAATGTGGAAGTGATTGATCATAATAATAATCGAATATAAGGTCTGGTGTCGAACTCAGGTGTTTGCTTACAGGAAAATAAATCTTATGTACTCGTTCAGCAAACGTAACTACTTCTTCGACGACTCGCGTACTACATATGTCACGGCGAGTGTCACGAACTTTCCCGCTACCCGCCCACTTATGCAAGAACTTATTCAGACAACGTTCGATGCGCGTCTTAAATAAAAATCAATTCTCTGCGCGTATTGATAAATATATAAATATTTTCCCTTAAACGGTTTTTTCTCCAAGGGCCATTTTTTTCTTTTTATCTAAAAAAAAAAATCCAAACGATAATATTTTGGTTCTTATTTAAAATTTCTTAAAAATAAAAACTTTTTTTTTTATTTTTAGTAACAAAAAAACCTTTTTTATTTTTTTATTTGTAACTGCAATTAAATAAATAAATAAAAATAAATTATAGCAAATGTTTTACGTGAAAAATATTAACTGCAGAGCAAAAAATAAGAATCCTTATTAAGTTTGGAAACTTTGCATAAGCAGCAAGTAAAGTAAACAGATACCTCATTGGTAATGGGTGGTGAGTTAATGACGTCGACGACATCTTGAAATTAATTACGTGCGGCGTCATTAGATGGTCTTTAAATGAAGCGAGAGAGCAGCGGATCTCGCACAGCGAAACGCATCCCCCGTACAAGAGTGCCTTAATTACAACGTATCCATCAAATCAAATGTACTCGCACTCCCCTTTCTATCCTTTCTAGCACACCAAACTAAACTCGAAACATCTTCACCACCACCAAAAAAAAAAGCAAAATAAAATTTAAAAAACTGCAGAAAAAAATATGTGTAAATTTAAGCAGAAGTAGCTTAGTAATCGAATTTAGCGTAATCTTAAATAGATTAGGGGAAATTATGTGGCGCGCACCGAAGAAGAAAAAGAAGAAGGGGCAAAAACGAAGAAGTGCAACGATAATTATGATAAATGGTAATTAAGTGTTTGCCGTAACGGCGGCAGCCAAAGAGGTAAATATCTATGTGCCGGCGCAGCTTATTATGTATTCATAGCTTTATTCCAATGCAATTATAATATCGCGACTAATTTGCATAAAGTGCGCGCACAGCATAGCACAACACACACACACACACACACACACACAGAGTTTGCGATATGGATACCTATATATTGTAAACACGCAGCAAAAGGGACGCAAAGAGGGATGCAAAGTGTGTATATGTTGAGCCGGGGGACTAAAACCAACAAGCATCTCGATGAAGTGCCGCACTTGCTATATGAAAGATGATAAAGAAGCGGCGAGATATGTGCAGGCTGCCGGGCTGGCTCACTGGCTGGCTGGCTGGTTGGTTGGTTGGTTGTTGGGTTGGTTGGAGAACATAAATCGGCGCTAGCAAATGCTGCACGCGTTATATTTATAAGCGATTTCATTAATTAAGAGCTTTCACCCCTTTGTGGAAACTGTAATTAAAAGAAAACACATCTAGGACAAAGGGTGCACTAAAATTATTTCAACTAAATTTCACTTTCTATTTGTTTTAATCTTTTAAATTTTAAATAATGGATCATTTCTGAATTTGCATTTGTTTTTAACTTTTTAACTTTTTATTGCTTAAAAAAAATTAAATTTAAAGTTTTTTAAGCTAAAAGTTAAGAATTTTTTAAATTATTTTACTTGAGGGGATAGAAACAATTTTTCTTTTGTAATAATAAGGGTTGAAATGAAACTAAAATAAAAATCAGCAGAATCAATTTTCCGGCAAATTTGTTTTTAATTACTACTGATTAATTAAAACAGTTAATTTAATTTAACAATTCCCAACTAAATAACATTCGTAAAACACAAAAAAAAAACGCTTTTCCATTGAAAAAAAGTAATTAAATGTTTCTGTTAATTACTTTTTTTTTTTAACAATACATATTTCTTATTTAATTCTCATTTTTCACTTTTAAAAAGTGTTTGCAATGTATTTTAAATATCTAATTTAATAATTAAAAACTGTTATTTTAAATTAAAACAGAATTTGCAATTATTTTTTACTTAAAATTAATCAAATTTAAGTTTTTTAAATTTTTCTTTAACCATTGAAAAAAAAATCAATTAAATTAATTTTTTTGAGTATATTTTCAAAAAGCAATATGCAAATTCTATAACTCAAAGCTATAGAAAATCGGAAAGAAAAACAGAGAGTCCTTAAATTCGATACGAAAGTGCGAAGGGGGCATAAAAGGCAATTGTTTGAGCGCAAAGAACGCCTTTAGACATTTTAGCTAAATTAGAGTAATAACTATAATTTCCGTAGGGAAAGTGATGATGAAAAGCTATCTATAGATGAGGAGAAGAGTATAAACAAAACAGGGTGGAAATAAAGGTCTCTCACTTTTTCATCATCGCTCGCTCGGATTACTTAGTGAAAAAGTGCGCGCCGCGCGAAAGGCGAACGAAAGAGCGGAGGCGAAGGCGGCGGCGGCGGTAAAGCGGTGGCGCGGCGGCAGCAGCAGAGCAAACGAGACAAACGTTCCGCTAATATTTTCCTTTGTTTTCGCTACTGTCTTTTGTGTTTGTTGCCTTGTTTTCCGGAGCTAAAACGCTAACGCAAGAATTCGGGGATGAAAAATGCGACCGGCGCTTTCACTTCTATCTCTTGCGAAATGTGTGTTGTCTGTATGTGTTGTGCAAAATGCAAATCGCAAACGGTGCGCAATTATAAAAAGATTGAACGAATGAAAGCAACAAAAATCCGTTTCGACGTTTTATACGTGGCTAGGTGGGTGTTACCATTCTACCGGGTTTCCACTTTTATTGTTTCGCTCTTTGTCCACTTTGGCACTTCAGTCTGCACCTCTGATAAAAAATGCGAATGAAAAAAAGTCTTGTTCGAACAATATGAAAGCATCAATTCCGGTAAACATCCTTTTTATTGACGAATCTTGCGAATCTCTGGTAATATTTTGCATTTTTAAGTTTGCAAAAAAGTAAAAAAATTTTATGAGAAATTTCCAATTTTCAATTATTATTTAAAAAGAAAATTTGGTTTTTATTAGAAGAAAAAAGATAAAAATATGCTGAATAATAAAAATTGTTAATAATGCAAAGAATTGCAGTGTATATTTTCAACACAATGAAAAACTAAACTAAAAAAAAGATAGAACGGCAAAAATTATAGCAAGGGGCATTGTTAAAAGTTGCCGGTTAACAAAGAAAAAGTTGCGCAATTTCCTCCCACCGCTTCTTCTTCTTCTTCTTCTTCTACTTCTTAATAAATAATTAACTAATTTTCGACTTTTCTGCAACTAAAATGCTTAAATACAACTCCAATATAACAAGTGAGTAAGTAAGCAAGCAAGACTTTAGCGCTTTAGTAGTAATGCTATAAATGTAGTGAAAGAAAGAAGCAGAAGGATGAGAACAAGGCGAAGACAAACAATTAACCCTTGGACTGCTAGATCTTAATTGAAACCGGGAAAATGCCGCCGTCCTTCTCGCGCCTCCTCTTCCCGCGCATCCCGACTCTCGCACTCCAACCCCTTTGCAAATACAATGCCTCTGGATCTCTCCATACAGTTCGCATCTCTTTGCGCGCCCTTTGATCGATCTAGAGGGTTGTTCGATGCTAATCCCTCAATGCCATTCTCCACCAACACTTGCTAATTATTAGAGCGCTTTGCTGGTGCAAAGTAATAATATAATAAATTGCATTAATATATTTTCATTATTTATATCGTATAGTTATTTATGCCTGTAATGAGATTAGTATCGTGCGAAGTGACTGCGCGAGAAAGAAAAGACAGATAGCGGGCGAGTGCATGAAAGATGTTGGCGGAGATAATTTGAGGGAAGTTTATCTACTGATTAAATTTTTCCAACTTTTAATTTGAGGGTCTCGGCGGAAGTTTGGCGATGGGGAGAGAGGCGGCGGCGGTTTCCTGCCCTTCCAATATAACGCATCATCTTATTTCGTAACTTTTAATGTCGGAAGTGGAGCTTTCTTCAGTTTTGTTTTTTAATGATCGCTCATTTATTACCAACGCCGAGTTGTTGCAAAATAAACATTTGCCTTTTTTCTCTTTTATTTTTAATTTGTTTTTTATTTAAAAATTTACTTTTTTTAGGAATTTTTGTAGTGCTGTTTTTCACGTACTAAAACTTAAAAAGGAAATACTCGTTTTATCTATGAAATGAAGAGTCAGAAGACAAAATAAAAAAGCATATATCAACAGCGGGACAAGTTGAAAATGCGAGAAGCAGAAGTAGACTTAAGAACTCTTCGCACTCGTCTCGTGTTTGCCGTTCCGTCGCTTTTAATTAAATTTCGAATCCTCAAAACGCGAAGAAAGTAGAAGAAGGACCTTCTTCATCTTCTTGTTGTTGTTGTTGTTGTTGGAAATCCGACCGCACGGACAAGACGAGACAGCCCCTCCGCTCGGATAACTTTTATTTTCATCTCGGATTAATTTATTTACCGTCGAAAGGATAATAATCACCCAGAACACACCTCGAGGGCTTCATTTCACTTAATTAAAAATCGGAAAATATATTTTTTTCCTCCTTCGCGCACCCAATATGGAAATACCTTTATTTCGGTTTTCGGTGCCGCGCACCACGCTGTACATATTTACCTAGAGAAGCCGTAAGATTTTTTTCCGCCGAGGATAATTAAGCGCTAGTTCATTAGGACTAACTTAATTTCAACTTTGCGCCGGTATAATTTACTTGTTTTCGCCCGGCAAAGTGAGTTTTTCGAGTAATTAAAGTCTCGCGCGAGAAAAAATACGCGCACCATAAACAGCAGAAGGGAGCGGCGTGGCGGTGTAGGCATAAGAAACGGGCAATGGGAGCGACGGTGAGAATCGCCGCCGACCGACCGGCCGCCCTCCCCCCTAAGAATTGTTTATTTTCCCCTCAAACTTGTCCTTGCGACTTACACAAGAATGCACTTATTCCGAGAGCGCGCAACTTCTTTAATTAACTCACTGTTGACACATAAATGGAAATTATACTTGCTGCGAAATAAATTGGCTCTGCCAGTGTCATCGCGCCTAAACTTTGCGCCGCCCCCAAACAAAAATTAACAAAATGATAGTGTGCTGCTGCTGCTGCGAGTTGCAAAGCCAGCTGGCGAACTTCACTGCACTTCGCAAACTCTTAAGCCAAGGATAACACAACAAAACCAAATTAATTTTGCAAAATTTCCAATACAACTATTTCTTGCGAATTATATTAAAACTTGAAAAGTTTCTATAAAAATTCATAGTTAATTAAGCATTCTTACAGAGTGTTTTAATAAAAAGTTGCATCTCTTCTTAATTTTTTTATTTTTTTATTTTAATTTAATTAAAGAAAACTTTTTTTTTTCTTTAAAGAAGGATGAAACTTTCATTGTACTAAAAATATTTTTTAAACTTTTGAAAAATAAGTTTTCAGCACTTTTTATCCTTTCCTTGAAACTTAGGGATAACAACAAAATTAAATTAATTTTGTAAATTTTATAATAAAACTATTTCTTGCAAAGTATTATTATAAAAAACTTGAAAAGTTTCTTAAAAAAAATCTTAGTTAATAAATTACTTTTATAGGAAAAAGTTGCATCCTTTCTGCATTAAAAAAAAAAATTTATTTTGATTAAAGACAACTGCTTTAAATTTAAAATTTTTTTAACTTTTGAAAAAGCTTTAAAGCACTTTTTATGCTTAATTTTTAAGTTAATGATAACAACAAAATGAAATTAATTTTGCCAACTTTCCAATAAAACTATTTCTTGTAATTTACATTAAAACTCAAAAAGTTTCCATAAAAACTTTCAAAATTATTAAAACACTTTTACAGGGTGTCTCATTGAAAAGTTACATCCTTTCTGAATTATTTTTTTAAAATTTTATTTAAAAAAACTCTTTCAAATTAAAAAGAGAAAAAGAACAAACTTTTGCATTACCTAATTGCATTACCCTGAAAATATTTTGAAACTTTTGAAAAACCAACTTTACAACAATAAAACAAAAAACCGTTGTTTATAACTAATGCCATGTTCATCCTTGTACATTATGTACACCATATAGCTGTAATATGTGTATGTTGAATTTAATTTAGTCGCCTTGGGTTATCATCAAGTGCTCCGGCATTAACTTGCCAGTAGTCCCGAAGTTGTTTCAAGATACTTCGAGCTAATATTCGTATAATTGCTCGCTTGGCAACTTGCCGCATCGAATCGCGTCGCCGCACGTCGCATCGCACGTTCTGCCCCAATAAAGAATCACGTACCATAAACTTGTAATATTAATAATACCTAATGCTCTTACCGGCTTACACGTATTATTGTTATTATTATAGAATAATGTTATGCAGATATCTATTAATACCACTGTGGGGTTTACGTGTGCATAAATGGGCGCATTTAATGAATAACATTGTCGAATGGAATGCGCCTATAGGATAAATGTAATTGAATTAGGACTACGTTACGCACATCAAGTTACGTAAATGTAAAACAACAACAAACTAGCATAGAATAGAAACAATTGCACGATTGTTTCTGTCTATTATCTAGGTAAATGTAACTCTCTCTAAAATAATTGCAAACAAAGCTTGCGAGCGCTGAATATCTTAAACACGATTATAAACCGGCTTTCGAGTTACTTTACTTTATTGATGGACCTTAAAAGTTAACACATTTTATGGCCACGTCTTACATTATTCATCACTGACAGTATTCTCAGAGTTTGTGTTAATGGTATTAATGGCACTTTAATTATTTTCACTAGTTTATTTTAAGTAATTAATTTGATTTTTTTTTTTCGATGAAATGAATTTTTAATTTGTTCCAAGAACTTTGTTGCAACTTTAATTTTAATTTTTGAGTTTTTAAGATGGAAAAAAAGGTGCAGAAAATATTTATTAAAGAAACTTTGTTACTATTAAACTTAAAATTTAAAATATATTTTTTAAGCTCAAAGTTGTGATTTTTTTAAATTATTTTACTTGATGATGAAACCAAATTTTCTTTTGTTACAACTTTTCTTTTGTATATTAAGATTTTTTTACAATTAAACTAAAAATAAATTTTTTAAGCTGAAGTAATGATTTTTTTAATTATTTTACTTTAGGGTGGAACTAACTTTTCTTTTGTCATAAGAGTTGAAGCTAAAAATAAAAATTTTATAGAAAAGAAACTGTATTATTAATAGTTTAAGTTTAAAATATGTTTTTTAGGCTAAAAGATGCGTTTTTTTTTATATTATTTTACTTTGGAGTGAAACTAACTTTTCTTTAGTAATAAGGGTTGAAATAAAACTAAGATAAAAATCAGCAGAAACAATTTTCAGGCTAATTTCTTATTTAATTAATGATAATTATAAGAAGTAAATTTCATTTTACAATTCCTAGCTTAATAAAATTCCTAAAAAAGTAAAATCAAAACAGAAAAAAAGTAATTAAACATTTTTGTAAACTGTCTTTTCAAACAATTAAAATTATCAATTGAATTCTTATTTCTCATCATTAAAAATATATTTTCAATAGTTAATTAAATATTAATTAAAAGGGGATTTTTGAAATAAAAGCAACGCCAATAGTAAACGAAAAACCGCAATGATACACCTGTAATATGCATATCAGGTAAAATATGCAAATTAACTAACGAAATTAATGAACGCGATATAGCATATGCTTTAATTAAATAATATACGTAAACAAACAAAACCACTAATGATTCAAATGCATAATCAATAAAATAATTACCTGTATTCGCAACATACGACTAATATAAACTTTACAAATCGAAATTTCTAATTAAAATTATTTAATTTTTATTTTTTTATTTTGTTGAGTTATTTTCTTGTTGTTTTTTTTTTTTAAGTAGCAGATACATAATTACCAGCATTTCAATGCATGCTTGTCAAGAGAATACTTTTTGCTGCATTTACAACGTCACTTATTTAGCACACGATCATGCAACATAATGAGATACCTTCTTTTTTGCTTCGCTCGGAGGGCCGAAGATAAGTGTCAGCGAAGTGAAGAAAAGCCTGTTAATAAATTATAAGCTGTTGCTGCTGGTTATTGGTAGCTTGTTGCCCAGGTTGCCGGTGACACACCGAGACAAGAAGTGCGACCAGTTTCGTCTGCATCACTAACAAATCGCGACCAACCAGCAAAGGGAATTCATTTATTAATTTACTCCCGACGAGCGTCGATAAAGTTTTTATTTCGCGTGGCGATTTAATGCGATTCGGATGCTGTAAAAAGGCGTTCTTAAGTGGGACACATCGCTGCAACTTGTTCTCTACGTTCTCATCGTTCTCATGGTGAATGAAGAAACGGAATGCACTCTAATTGCTTAGTTCTGTACTGTGTATTTATTAATGAGAAGCTCGCGTAGTGTAAAAAAAAATTAATTACTATTCAAAATGGAACACGTCGTAAAAAGTTTACTTGATTTTTTTAATTTTTTTATTTTTATGTTTTATTATGTGCTCGGGAGTAATAAAGTGGTGCATGCATTTTATAGAGATATTTATTCTGTGGTTTTTTTTTAATTATTAATTATTAATTAAATAGTTTCAGCCGTATATTTTCTTAACGAGACGTTTCTAATTTTTTAGGGCTAGTAATAAATTTAATTTATAGTTACGAGTACTGTGGTACTTTCGTTAAAATAAAAATGTGGCTGTGTTCATCATTTTTAATATTTAAGGTTTTGCTGGATTTTTTACAAGTTAAAATTTTCTTTTTTTTTATTTATAAAATAAATAATATATATAATAAATAAATAAAATAAAACTTTTTAATAAAAATTATATATAAAAAAGATTTATTTTATATATGCTCCAAAACAATATCAACAAAAAAATTTAATTAACTTATAGCTTTATAAAAAAAAAAGAGTTGTTAATGCAAATTAAAATAAATTAAATTCGCGAAACAAGAAAATAAAAAGAGAAAGCTTTCAGTTTATTTATCTAGACCATATAGTATATCTATATATCTTTTTATATTTCTTTTAATTCGGTAATCGAAAGCAAAGTAGCTCTCGTTCCCTTCTCGAATGGACACTTGGAGAATAAATAAATTTTATTCGAGGGATTTAAAGGGAGCATTTTAAAGCTCGCTCCCTTTCGCCGCGTGTAACAATAATTGGATTCGCATTAAACCGAGATTTTTAAAGGACTCCTTTCTATACGGATTAGTCTCCATTAAAACCGAATCAAATTAAGGCGCAGCGCTCAAACACCAAAAATTCTTTTGTTTCGCCTAAAAATTAATTAGCGCGCGTCCCGCCGATTTTTTCCCGCATTTGCCGGGCGAAAAGTTTCCAAAGGAATTTCTTTATTGGGCCTGGCCTGGCTTTGGGCCACTTGCTCGCTCCGACTTTATTAAATCTGCGCGAAAACTTGACTTTGGAAAAAATATGTATATTCCGAAAGGGGCGGCTCATTTAGTTACACTTTCAAGGAACGGCGGCGATCGTTTAACGATCAAATTTAAACATCATTTAATTAAAAAATAAAAAAAAAAACAAGAAAAAAATTACAAAGAAAGTTAATTTATTTTCAGCGACTTTTTAAATCAATGTTTTTATTATGCAAATAAAATGTTTTGCGCTTTATAAACAAATTTTTATCCAATTCTATTTTGCATATAAATTATTTATCATTTTGCATTAGAGCGCGCATCTTTTGTCATTTGTAATTTTAAAGCTTCGTGTTTTAAAACTTTGACGATTTGCATAATTGGAATTTGCATGTGACCCAATTAAAAGGCATCAAGATGTGAACAGCACTATGCAGGTTTAAAAAATATAAAACGAAAAATATGATAAAAACGAAAACATTGAAAACGTTTTAACAATTATCAGATTTACTATCATGCTTTTTATTTATTTTATTGATGCGAGTAATTCTAAAGGATTATTTGCTTTTATTCGAATACATGAAAACAAAATAAATACTAATAAATTAATTCATTAATTCAGCCAAAAATTGGTAATTTATTCAATAAATACCTTGTTTTTACGATATTTATAAAGTTACAATCTGCACAAAACTAATAAATTATTATTGAAAACTATTAATTCATTAATACTCTATTCATTGAAATTTTTTTGCAAAAAGAAAAAAAAGGCAATTTTTATTTGCTTTAGCAATAATTTGTAACTTAATTCCCCTTTCCGAGTTAATCTTATTTTTCCATTTATTTTATCCACTCGTATCATTATTATCGGATTATCTGCACCGAATAGCATCGTCATGTTTACGAAGCACAGATATAAATTACAATTAAAAGGGATGAATGCACACGAACGCCAAGTCCAACAGCGATCCTATTTCTTCGCTTTTAAATCACGTCATTCGGAACACGCATCAGAAAATCATTTGCGCAATGTTATTTTAACTTTAAAATCGCATGGAAAAATTTTCCAAGTATTTTTTTTTTCTTCTTTATATTAAATATTATATTAATTAATAAATTAATAAATTGAAAAACTGCAAAATGGTCTTAGTAGATGCACCTGAGGAGCGATCTATTTGCACGTACAATAAATAATTTCCGCTTAAAATGTAAGTACGCTTTTTCATAAATCAATCAAAAGGATCTGCATTGCCAGTAACGCTAATTGCGTAATTAATTTAATAATAATCCTGATTTGTTTACGTGTCCAATTTGATTAATATTTTCTCTGCGTTGTTGGTTTTTTGTTTCCGCTTATTATTTTGCGGCTTTTAATTGAAGTAATTAATTCAGTTTTAAATTATTTTATTTTGGGTTTTCTCGATTTTCATCAATTACCGAATTGTTTTTTTGTTTCAAAAACAACTTTTTTAATTTCAAAAAATTGCAAATACTAAAATATTCCTAAAAAAAATTAATGAAACTTAATACCAAATTAAAAAAAAAAATACTAATTAAACAACAAGAAGAAAAAAGCAAGGAAACGTTAAGAGCAGAAGTTTTTTTTGTTTTTTTTTTTGTTTTGTTAAGGGTTAGTTGAAATGTTGTAACCATTTCGCACAGTTGTAGCGAGTTGATGGCGGTACCCTAAGTCACTTTGTTTTATTAAGCGTTATCATTATTGCACCGATGATTACACGATCATTAAAGTAACCGCAATGCGATAAATTTACTGTATGTACACGACTCGTGGAGACCTTTCGAGGAGGATAAATTAAGTCCGGAGTATCCTTAGGGAAAGGCCCTCAGGACCACCCTAGATTATATCCTTTATGTATAGCCGGTATAGTTTTAGCGATAGTCCTCTCACTACTACTACATTTCTACCATACAGATATACAGTATTATTAACTTACCAACTGGCGCGGCAACGGAGTCTCTCTTCTCCTTCTTGGGCTTTTTATTGCAGCCGTCCATTTCAGTGTTTTTGCACATTGCTGCCTGTGCTTCTCATCCCACGGCGATTCTTCGGATCTGGGATCCGGGGACCTGCAGGGGGGCAAACAAATAGAGCGGTTAGCAAGAGCGAATTATCGGAATTAATTAGTAATAAGTTAATTGATGGTAAGCGCTTTATGCAAACGAAAAGTAAACCTGATTCGAACTTTCAGCAACTCGCCATCGAATTGTCGGAATTATTCTATGTTAATTTCAACTCGGAACTTATTATTCCCTTGCCGGGAAATTTACTTACTTAACTTATATTTTAAATGCTCTACAAATAATTTCATTTAGAGACTTACATTTTATTCACTTTTTTGTTTTTTATTTATTGTTATTAATATTTAATAAGCTAAAGAAAAATATTTGCAGAATTATTTGTTTATTTATGATGGAATAACATTCATTGAAATCCAAGTAGATTTAATCTGTACAAAGCTTATATACAGAGAGGTTAATTAAAGGAATTCCACACACTGCGGATTCGCGTTCATCATCTGTCCAGCAGCTTCAGCATCCGAAGATATGACGGGCATCCCGACGAATAATATTGCATGCAAGCGACTGACCATCCGTACGTTCCGCAGTAGGTACAGAGACACAATCCTTTCTTGTCTATTATTATATCGACGACCGGAATCGATTGCTAGTGTCTGTTCGGCGGCGGTTATTAGAAATTCCTCTATCCTCTCTACTCGCGCTGCTGCTGCGACTGATTTATTGCCGCCGCCGAGATTATACCGCTGCGCGCATCCCGAAATATCCTTTAATATTTACATAGTCTGTGTACGCAAATAAATAATCAGCTAAAAATGTGGAATTTGTGGTGGGTTGCTGTTAGTTTTTTTAAGCGAAAATCGTTTAGATAAAAATTTAATAAAAATTTCCCGCGAAGCGCGACAAAATATACTATATAAACCTATAAAAGTGCAAAGTGCTAAATGGCAGCAGAGCCGTAAAGTCATTACTGGGCAGAGTCGGAAGAGGAAGGAACATTAACCCCGTTCACCTACACTGCCTTCTCGAGAATCCTTACGTTTTTCTTCCACGTCTTTCTTGTACGTCTTAATGGTGGTTTGCACGGCGCTCCACGCTCCCAGATAACCAACTAGCTACTTCTAGTTTAACACTTTATTTAATTATACTTTTTGCCACTAAAAAGCTACTCTGACCCTAATATAAATCCTGAACGCTTGCTTGCTTTGCCACTTTCCTCTTATTCCTCTTATATAAAGCTTATGCAATTTTTGCGTTTGCTCATTTTTATGTTTTGTTAATTTTCTATTTTATTTGTCGTTTGGTTTATTTTTTTTTTAATTGGGTTAATTGAAGTATTTAATTTACTTCTAATTAATAATTAATCTTTATAGTAATACATAAATGTTGAAATAAATACTACTTTAAAAGCAATAGATTTTTTTTTAAATTTTTTTCTAATAAATAAAAATTGGGAAAAACTTAATTTTCAACTGAAATAACTGCAAACTAAACAATTAAAAGCTTAAAAATATTTCCCATGAGCCCCCTGGATTTAAATTGTGACTTTAGTCATTATTATTTAAAGTCAACCCCTTTAAATTAATTTAAGAGGGTTGTAGCTTTTCTTTGCAACATTCTGTGCGAAATTTTTATTAAAAAAACATATCAAAAAATTAATTCTTCTTTGTTTTTTTTTCCAATCTTTTTTTTTTTGTTTTAATACAAAAAAAAATTAATATAAATAATTGAAAAATAAATTTTTAACGATTGTTTTAAAGTAAAGTCGAAAAAGATAAAAATGTTAGCAATGCCGGAAGCAAGAAAACTAAAACATTTCGAATTTTCTTGCGTGGAACTAAAGCAATTTGAACGTCATTGGTGCTCAAAGAAAACAGCAACAAAAAGCGCCTGCAAAGGCTTTATTGTATTAAAACTTTAATGAAGCAAAAATCCTTCCTTTTGTTCCCCCTTATCGAATAAAACACATTTTACACCCCAACTAACTTACAGCTTTCCAGCCCATGTAAAATATTAATATCCTTTATTGCATATTCCGTTTGTGCTTTATGTGTAAAATCCGAATGGAGCAGACGGCAAAAAAAAAGAGCCGACGAAAAATACATTTTAAAAAAGTGCCAGAGCGAAATGAGCTTTCAGGATAAAGAAACCATTTATAATATCTATATAAAAAAATTGAACTTTTTGAAAATTATTTATATTTCGTTTTTTGAAGATCCATTAACAGCAATAATTACTTTTTTAAAATCTAAAATAGATTTCTAGGAATAAATTACTTTAAAAAATCGAAAATTTTCTATTTTTCCTGGATAATTATATCAAGAAGAAATATCAAACTTTTGAAAAAATACTATGTAAGTTAAGAATAAAATTATAATTAAATTAGCCAAATGTTAAAAAAAAACTGTAGCAATTACTCATACAGGGCATCAAAAAAAAATGCCCACCCTGTACATCAAATAAAATTAATTAGTACTATTTAGTAAAAGAAAACACTAAGAAAACAGAACCGAAACAACTTTAAATCAAAGCAAATGTACGAACGAAGCATAAGTGCCGGCGGGGGTGGAACAAACTATTGTCTTCTTCGTGTATATAGTTGGAAATGGTACACGCCGAGCGTAATTTGGGGCGGCAAGCGACCCTCTATATAGCTAAACTAACAACGTATAGATTATTCCCGTGGCATGGAAACTTAATTAGCCCAAAAGTGCAACAGCACATTACTCTAAATACATAATATAGCCGGGGCATTGGTATCTGTATATACTCGTAGTTATAGTACGATACAGAGCGAAAGCTGGAATAACAACACAACACAGAGATACAATAAGCTCAGCACAAGAAGCGTACAACTAACATAAGCAAGAGGGCTTCCTCTTCGGTTGCTGCAGCCGAGCGAAAGCAAGACTTCTCCCGCACGGCGAAGAGCAGCCTAAAGCATCCCGTACTGCGATAGTATATCTATACATAAAGTCGAAGTTAATTTGCGTAGTTGGGCTGCCGACTGGATGTGACACGCGCGCACTCGAAACGCGAAACTTGCCCGAGAAACTTTCGGACGCACACCTAATGTCGTTATCATAATGCGGAAGAATCGCAAGGAAAACTGTTTAATTGCGAACGGAACGTATTGCGCCTTTTGGGAAACTTTGCGCTGCGCTCTCTGTTGCTGCACTTAATAGTGTTGCGCTTTGCGTGTTGCGAGATCGCTGATGGCTGATGGCCGGCCGGCTCTCCATATGAAAGGAAGCATTTTCGGTCGCGCGGTAATGTAATAATACCAATTTATCGGTCGATTCCGTTGCGGGCGGTAATCAAATTTTAACGGTCATCGTCGCACTGTATAAAGTGTAATTATATTCCCTGGTCGCTTGTTGTAAATTGTTTGTTCTCGACCGCATGTATCCCATTTAGACACTTTGTAACTACTCCACTTTGGTCTCAGGAAACTTTGCGTGTAATTATTGTTATTAAAGTTTAATATTAATCGATTTCCCATAGTTAGTTTGCCGGGCTGTAGTATAGACGCGTTTTAATGTTTTTAATTTATGGCCTTTCCTCTTTTGCTTTAATTACCATAGTTTACCGATCTAATTGTTTCGTTCAATATTGTGTTCAACTAAGTGGCTTTTCAAAGAGCTTTAACGATTACAAATAAATTAAAATTATACAGGGATATTTGTTTGTTTATAACAAGAAAGCCTTATTTTAAAATTTTTGCTTTTAAACTATATATTTTAATAAGCTATTTAAAAAAAACATGTAAAAATTAAAGCAATTCATTTAACAAGTTATTAATTTTGCTAATATTTTAAAAATGGATTACCCTGTATAATTGAAATTATGTTTAGATTGTGCTTTTATTAGATATTGATAAGTGTGTGAAGAAAAAATTCAAAAAAATTTATTCGTTTAGACGCAAATTAATTTAATTGCACTGATAGTTCAATCTGTATAAATGTAATGGAGGTCCGGCGCCTTCACATACGGGCTAATGTAATAACATAGACTTTAACAGAAATTTAAAATAACTTAAAAGAATTTCAAGATTTTAAAAATTTCTTTTTTGTATATTATAAGGCAACAAGAGACGCTCATTTAAAAACTATTTCAGGTTATACAGGGTGTTCGATTAAAAAGTTACAATATAAAGTTATGTTTTTTCAAATGGAATTATATACTTTTTTTAATTGTTTTATATTGTCTTTTAAAAGATCTTTCATTTGGTATATCACACTTATGAATGAGATTCAGGAATTCCCTAGAAAAAAATATTTTATATGAAAAAAGTATTTTCTTCTAAATTTAATTCCAAATTTTTCAATAAAAATGCCACAAAATAATTAATGTTTAAACTTTATGTTAAATTAATCTTATTATATTTTATAAATAAATTATTTTTTCTTAAAAACAAAAACTGAATTCTAAGAAAAAGAAAACCGATGATGAAAATTAAAGAAAACCAGCAAAAAAAAAGCAGGAGTGGTAGTATTTAATTAAAAGTAAACCAAGTTGAAAATACGGCCGCTGTAATTGGTGTTTGAGATCTGGCAATTATTAACAAATTCGCGCAATTAATAAATTTGCACACAAACGATACCCTTGCCGATAACCCGCGGAGCAGTTTACGGAGCGCACCGAGCATTAATTAATTGCGTCGACTTAATTAAATAATAAAAAGTTTCGCTCGTATAGTCGACCGTGGAAGTACCCTGTTTCGAAATGCAGTCTCGTCAGGCTCGGGGAGGAGCCCGGCCCATCCGCACACAGGTATCCTCTATCTATACTATACCCTCTATACGCTAAACGTGAAATGAAACGAAACGAAACGAAACGCAAGGACTAAACATGCGAATAAGGAGTAAAACGGGCCCTGCATAGAAGACGTTAATAAAAGCAGCAAGCTCGTTTGGCGTGAAGCACTCATTCTTTTACAGCTCGTAAATGCCGTTTTAACACGCGATGAATATCGGCGGCAAATAAAAAGCTTAAAAAATGTTCCTCCACCACCTTTTACTACTTCCACTTTCTCATTTTCTCTCCTTCTCCATCTCGCTTGCTCTTATTTTTTATCCTTTCTCTTCTCCCGTTGCTGTACTTCTCCTACACTCAATATATTAATTATCCTTATACTTTTTATGGTCATATAATATAGCAAGAGTTACCGAGATACCAAGAGGAAGAAAGAGAATTTGTGCTTAAGGAAATTATAAAGAATGGGTTTTAGCCTAAGATAACCTTTTTGAAGGTGTGTAAGACTTTATTAATATATTGCTGCGCGTTTAATTTATTGTTTACGGCTTTTAATGACTTCGCAATCCAATTTCCGACGACTTTTATTGCTTTTTAAGACTCTAATGATGTCTACAACTTTTTACAACTGTTTTCTCAATTAACAACAAAGTTCCTTAGTTTACCATACTTTACCATACTTTTCTTTTTCTGTTTTTGTCTTCAAGAAATATTACAAGTTGAGAACTTGAATATTATATGGTTTAAAAATATATTAACTTTATATATTTTAAATTATAAAATTTAAATTTTTAATAAATAAAAATATATTAAATAAGAAAGAAAAAAGAATATTTAATTTAATTTAAAAACAAAATACAGATTAAGTAAAAACGCAGGCTTACAACTGGAAAACAAAATAAATGTTAAAATTTAAAGCGCTGTCGCTTTCCAATATGCTTTAAAAATTGAAAAAATGTGCCACGAATATAAAACTAACATGATCACAGAGAAATTTGCAATTTCGCTTTGCCTTTTCTGTCTGTCTTTTCATTTTCTTTTTTTTTTTTTTCCTTTTTTTTTTGTTATTCTTTCGCCGGGGCAAGTACGTTATCTGCGCTTTCCTCTCGCCGCCGCGCGAGTTTGAAAGTGCATGCATATTTTCGCGGAAATATCAGATGAATTGGCTTTTCCTCGTTGAAACATTCTTCCCAATTTCCATAGCTATCGCTGCCAATAATATTATAACCAGTGCCGCCGCCGCCGCGCACACACAGAAGAACAGAAGAAGCTACTCCGTTGCGAGGAGGAAATTCAGTGCAAACAAGAAACGAAACGCTTTCTATAGATACTACTAGACGTGTATACTATATATATAGGGGATAGGGGGAATGAGAGTACACTGCGCGGATGAATAAAATCGCAGGAGGAACGAACGGTTTCAATCGCGGAAATGGCCAAGGAAAATGCGCACCGATGCCCCTAAATGAACCTTAAATATTTATCAGCCTCGTTTGCATACGTAGAGCTGACTTAAGTTAATCACCTAATTGCAACAGAAAACCACCAGTTTATTCCTTTTTCTACTTTTTTTTATCTGTTCGATTTAATTTTTCTTTCATTTTTCATTTAAAAAATCCTTCTATAATCTTTCTGATAAAATTTTTAAAAAATTGTAAAGTTAATCTTTAGTTGCATGGAATATAAAAACGGATTAATATTAAAGATAGTAATAGATATGAATTTCCCAGGGTGAAGGCGCCGGTCAAACACAGTAAATACAAACTGCAAATGCTGGCAAAAGTGTAATGGCGCAGTACCGAAAATCAACGTCGTAAAATTTCGTTTGGAAAATGTTTTCGTGTTTTCGGATTTTCCGACGAGCGCGGAAAATGAAAGGATCCGCAGCGGCGGCGATAAGAGCGTCCGGCGATTAGTCCGGTCGGTAATTAAATTTCCGTAACGGTGGAAAATTGTAAATGGCATTGATCGCGAACGGGGCTGCTGGAGCCCCGTGTTCGAACGCACATAAACTGGCGAAAAAGTACGATAGGCGCTCGCTGTTGTTGTTGTTGTTATTCGCACCGATTGCTTCTGCAGGACTCATCGATACGGTGTGCACGGCGGTATTGCGAAATGAACCAATCGGCCATTCGCGACGCAATTCAGCCCGCTTATTTCTATTAAATGCATCCTTTATTGCGAGATTTCCAATAAATGCGCAACGGCTTAGATGGATACGCTTTATATATATACAGGATTCTTTCTTTTTCGTAGTAATTTACTTGCAATTGATATTAAATAGCGATCGGCTTAAAGAAATATTAATTTTTCTTTTTACTAAAATTTTAATATCCTTTTAATTAACAAAGATATTAACAAACAAACAAAAAAACTGTATAGAGAACGCTTTAGCCAGTGTAAAGGTTTTTGAATAAATGATGGCAAAGTAATTAAACGAGCCAACTATTGAAATTCGCAGAAACTGCAGCAAAAACCGGTAGTAACAGGAAAAAGCCGGGTGAATTTGTTGATTAAAAACAACTTTAATAAACATCCCATACAACAAACAACAAAGGCTAATTATTAATATTTATCAAGGACGAAACTGGATGCGCTTTGTGCAAGTTCTGCACGCTGCATTTAACAATCGACCAAACAAGAGTTATCCAAAATATTGCTCTTGGTTTCTATACCATCAAAATAAAAATAAAAATATTTTTTTTAATTAAAAAAAAAAGACTTTTTGAAAATTTAAATTTAAAATATTTAAATGAATAAGTTAAATGATTTATTCATTAGATGTTCCTCGAGATGTGCAGAAAAAGAAAAAGGGGACTTCTGGTAATTAATGTAAATAATAATTGACTGAATTAAACAGTGTGCAGTTGAGGGACAGCCGGAATAAGAAAAATGAATAATTTATCCTTGCGTTTGTTTGTTTGTTTGTTTTTTTTTTTTTTTTTAATTTCATTATCGGTGCCTTTTGTCTCTTCCTTGTCGCGTATTATTGTTATTATTATTTAGTGCTTATGCATTTTTTCCCGGAGCATCTGGCGAGCGAAAGACTAACCGTTTCATTACTTTTTCTGCTTCATCCTGAAAGAGCTGCAGAATGCCAGAACTAGCAGAGAGAGAAAGGAGAAATAAATAAATGAAACCAATTTTTATCGAAAGTGCTCTGTTGAAATTAATGAACTCTTCACTGTAGTTTATTAGTTTTCCTTAATTATGTTATTTGTTTCCCTTAATAATAATACAGTGCAATTATTCAGTGTCTATTTATTTTGTTTTAATTTTATGTTAACTGTAATAAATATTCGGACAAAATAATTAATAATTTTATTAATTAATGTAATTTTTTTTAATATAAAATCAATAGAAATTTCAAATTTACCACATTTATCTTGTTTTATTTTGAAAATTTAAACAGCGAAATTAAAAAACTGAATTATTTTAAAAGCTAAAAACTAAGAAAGAAAAAATAATAAAAGCGAACAGAAAATCCTATAAATCTTAAATTTCCATCACTCAACAACTGAAAATCAAAAAATAGGAAAATCGAATGAAATAATTCGATTAAATCGGTTAAAACGTGAATTGAAGGTTTTATTAAAATATAGAGACAGCCAGCAGAGCTAATAGTATTGGAAACGCGACGGGGGCCCCGCAACCGGACACATCCAGGCGATTTTTCCAATAGTCGGAAGAGGAATTTCAGTACGTCAGTCGGTTAGTGTGGCGGCGGCGGTGGCGGCAGTGCAGCACACTCGTCGATTACGCGATAAACGAACCAACCGCTTTCGCCATTGCCGCCACCGGTGTGTCAGGATGTCTCCGACACTGCATTTCCATAGCATCGTTTTATCTAACTGCTGCCGCCACCGCTGCTGCTGCTGCTGCTGCCGCAAAAACCCACCCCTTATTGGTGGTGCAAACACGTTTTATTTGCTTTTATCGTTCGCATCTTCGGTGGTCCGCATATTGTCTGCTACATGCACACACATTACGCCTATTCCCGCTAATAGGTTTTTGATTAATCCGCTTGCAGACAAAGGGAACAGAGCGTATTGTGTAGGGTTGGTTCACTAGACGTGCAGTGTTTTACGTGCGTCGCGACGCTGCTGCTCGCATAAACCGATATAATAAGCAATAAAGCGTCGTGTAGTAATGAAACTGCAACCTGGGGACTTTAATTATTCATTCAAAGAAACTAACTAAATGGATGTATATGATGAGCACCGTACACCGTATACCGTACACCGTACACCGCGCTACGACAGTTTAATGAGGCACACACGCAAAAGGGAAGAGTCATTTGCAATTAAATTAATTCATCAAACGCGGAGGAATATTATTGCCGAATTAAACGCGAGCTACGATATGCATACCGTATACAGTAATATTCCAACGAAGCTTTTGCCACTATCTTTGTCTCTTTTCGGGACTCGTTAAGATTTGCTTTGGCGATTATAAATGCAATAAAGTTTAATTTTTATTGCTGTAAACACGGCCCCTCTAATTTCAATGGATTTCATTCATTTCGTTTGGAAATTTCTGATGCTGCGGAATTTTCCAAGAATTATTTCTTTGCTTTCTTTTTATCTAGCTGTTTGTTACAAATTATGTTACAAATTAAAACTTATAATAGAAACTAATATTAAATATTAAAAATAAAATAAAAATAAAAAAAAATACTGAAAAGTAAAAAGTTTTCAATAATTTTTCGATGAAAGAAAGTGCAGCACTTGAAAAATGACGCTGTAGAGTTTAAAACAAGTAGTAAAAAAGTAATGGAGTAAAATTAAAATATTCCGCGTAAAGAAATGAAGCTCAACCCTTTCATTTCTTAATTTACCTACCAATTTTTATCAAAAAAAAAAATATTTATATTAGAAATGATTTTGATTTGTATCACTTCCGGTTTTACCAAATTAGCCCTTGAATTTTGAGTATTAAATGGAAATCCCTATTTATTTTCCCTTTTTTCTTATTCCTTAGGATAATTTAGGACCTTTTAAGTATTTTTTTTTTGTTATAAAAATTGTATGATAAATAATGAAATGAAAGGAGTAAACTTTTAAATTTAAATTAAATGTTAGAAATAAAAAAAAAATTACTAAAAAGTAAAAAGTTATGAATATTTTTTCAGTGAAAGAAAATACAGTAGTACATTAAAAAATGACACTGCATAGATTAAAACTAGTGTTAAAATAATAATTAAATTAAATTAAAATATTCCTCGTAAAGAAATGTAGCTCAATCCTTTCATTTCTTAATTTACCAATCAATTTTTCTAAAAAAAAAATTTAGATTTATATTAGAAATGATTTTGAAATATTGGATATTAATTTCAGATTTGTATCACTTCCGGTTTAACCAAATTAGCCCTTAAATTTTGAGTTTCAAAGGCAATCCCTATTTATTTTCACTTTTTTTTTTATTTCTTGGGACATTTTAAGATCTTTTAAGTATATTTTTTTCTATAAAAATTAGATGATAAATAATTAAATGCATTCCTTGCAATTATTTCCTCTTTTTTACATAGTTTTTACTAAATTTTCATCAGAAATCTTTACTAAATACAAAATTTCAAATAATCCATTGCAAAAAAAATTATTTAAACAAAATTTTTGAAACAATTATTTTTTTATTTTTTTTTTTACAAAAAATAAATAAATTGATCGAAATTCCAATATTGAAATAATCGCTAGATAAATACAGAGAGCAATGAATAACGACAAACACAAGAGCATAATTACACAAATGAATCAACTATTGATTAGGCTCTAGTGGGATAATAAAGAGCGTTTCAACAAATTCACAATTTACGTCAAAAACAAATAATTACAGGGACGACGAAGAGGTAATTGGCCGTTACCTGAAGCGCCAAACTACATCGGGAAAATTACCAAAACGCAAATTGGCCTAAATGTATCCACTAAAATATACCTATAGAGCCAATAACAGTAAGCGGAAATTTATTTGCCAGCAACTTTACTCCACATACAATTGCACCGAAACATTGGAAAATTAGGGAAAGCGTAGCAAGAGGATTTGTATTCTGTTATTTTTGTATAAACTAGGCTTGCTGAGTAAAGCAAGAGTAGTATATGTAAAAGTTGAGAGAGGTAAATAGGAATTAGAAGCGCGGCAGACTTTGGAAATCGCTTGGGAAATCTAGAATCTTACCGCACCAGAGGCAACGGAGCACCACATCATCACCATCAGCATCTACCTCCGGCTCCCATTTGAGAGGCGGCGGCAGGAGCAGCAGCAAAAGCAGAAGCAGAAGCAGAAGCAGCAAAACCGGCACCTTCAGCTTGATTAGATTAACATGAATGTATAACTAGGTTCGAGTACAATATCCCGAGTATAATATATAGGCATTAGTCTTCTTGCTTCCGGCGCGGCGGCGGCTGCCTCTGCCTTTCTGCATGCCGCCGGCTTTCATCCCACCCCGCCGCATCTTCTTCCTCTATCTGTCTTACCCTTTCCGCACTAATTATTAATTTATTCATCTCTGCTGTGCCTCTATACCACCAAAAACTATTCTATTCTATTTATTTATTACCTTTCTTGTTGATAGTATTATTATCCCATTGATAAACTGTTTTTGTTATTTATTATTAGTTTTTATTTTTTAATTTTCAATATAATAATCTGATTGGAAACACAAAATTCAAATTTTTGCTTAAAGTTTGCATAATGTTTTTTTGTTTTATAAAAATCATTCGAAATTTTCAAAAGTAAACTATTGAGAGGACCATTTATAACGTCTTTATCTATCAATGGCACTCTGTTCTATTATTTTTATCTAATGGCGAATAAAAGTAATGCCATCAATATAAACGGGGGCGCAGAAGTTGGGAGTAAGTTATTCCTTGTGTGGCGGTTTTGTTAGACGCGAGCGACTAAGCGTCTCGTCGATAATTCAATTCGAACATTTCTAGTTGTCTTCTTTTGTGGCCGATTCTAAGGACTCGGTAATTGGAACGTTAATTAGATTTCTCTAAAAGGTGTTATTAGAGATGGAGCGCCCACGGGGACGAACACTACTGCTCTCTTATCGGGCGGCGAATTACATACACACACACACACTGAGAGGAAGAGATAGGGATACAGTTTTCCAAGTAGATCGCATGTTAATTCTGTGCGTTCGCAAATGAACGTATGTGGTTGTTCAATGAGTTAGTTCTATGTGCGTGTGTTTGTATGTATGGATGTGTGGGTGTAATGGTATGCATGCAGTTCAGATGAAGCGCAATAGCGAAAATTAAATGGGCGGTATCTATGCATCGGGCATCTCGTTTTTGACCCAAATTGGACGCGTTTGATTGTATCATCAACCACGCAAAAGGCTAACGAACTAATCTAAAGCTATAGCGAAGCTTTTGGTCACTATATACTCTATCTCTCTCACTCTTCTATTACTGACCTGTTTAATTTGATTTTTTTTGCGCAAAATTTTTACAAATGTTTGAAAATTTTCAATTAAAAAAAAAAATTAAGTAATTTTAACGGTTGAAGTTTTTTAATAAAACATTTTGAAAATTGCTTAATGGAAGTAAATTTGTCAATGCGCAAACGATAACTGCAATTGCCTATAGTCTGTACACGATATGCAATTCCAACGAACGGCGGAATTAAAATCAACAAAAAAAAAAATGGAAAACAAGGAAACATTTTCCATTGGGATTTGTTTCATGTTTCCCTCTATTGTTTTTTCTGCATGTGAACTAAAAGTGCAATGCACACATACAACTTATCAATTTATTTTAAAAATTTTATAAATAAAAATTTCATATTTGTACTGCTATAGCTCTCTTCTTTATTTGTTTTATTTTTTATATATTTAAAATGATATTTTCTAATTTATCAATAAACAAATTATACAAAGAGAAGAAAAAAACAATGTAGGAACACAACAAATTTCCGGTTGTCTCAATAAACAACATGTTTTATTGAAAAAAACTACAGGTACGAGTATAATAACTTATTGCCATAAAAAAAAGTTGGGTAAAAAGGGGTAAAAAGGATCCATTTAAGCAAGCGGAGACTGTTTTACTAAACGCAACGCAACGCAACGCACACACCAGTTGCCGAATAAATCAAATGCGCGATAGATTTTCCCCCTTTCGCTTTTGTATCTGCATGTAGACGGAAATCGAGTTGCCATCATATACACGGCAATGAAAAATATGAAAAGTTTCGAATTCCTTATAATAGGGTCGTGCCCGGCAGGAGGAAACGGCAAAGTCATAAAACACACTCTCACACACTGCGCTTTGTTTTTTCGTGTTGCGTCGCAAAGCGGCCGGGGCTTTTTACTCTGGACCGTCCTTTCCCAACTAACAAAACTAACCCCTTGATCAAACATTACACATATATATTGTATATATCACGATAGTACATATAACTAGTTTACTTTTAAAATCTCATTTACCTTAAAATCTAGTAAACAGAATGCAATTCCAGAAAATTAAAAAAAAACTGTTAAAAATAAAATGCTAAATGCGACAAACTAACGTTTACTGTAAAATAACAGTATAAAACATAAAAAATCTTTTTGCTTGAATGTGTTTGTGTGAGTGTTTTTAGTGCCGCCGCCCCCCAATGCCGAATAGCGTTCCAGCAGCAAACTGACCGTAACATTTATACTCAAACTTTGTCGACTTATATTGGGCAAATCGTCCCAACTACTGCTCCGCTATAGTTCAGCCAGCGTGATTTCGGGAGAACTAGCAAAAGTTTTTCACTCTGGAAATCACCACCACGGGCTATTTGTAACCGATAATCATAATCTCTCCTAGTGTGGTAGCTTACACCGCCAACATGTACCTACAGTTACACCCACCCACCATCCATCCGCCGCTGATGTCCGCAAACTTTCTAATGTCCGATAAGTCGATAAAGAATTTTTGGAATAACTTTTGCAACTTTTCCTTATTTATTTATTACCCAAAAATATATATCCTTTGCGAAGCTCCGGGGAAATGAAATTTTATTACTTTTTTTACGTTCACATACTAAATGAAAAATATTGTAAATTTTATTTTTTTGCTTTATTTATGAGTTGTTTTGGAAGAATATAATGATTTTGAATTTAATATTTATGCCAGTTTAAGTTGTCTTATTAAAAGCAGCAAAAACCAATAGATGTTAAAAGTAAAATGAACAGAAAAATCACTTGGAAGACTTATAATAATAATAAAATGTTGCTAATTAAACAATGTTTTTGGCTATTTAATAAGCGATTAAAATATATAAAAGGTAACAATATGATTTTTTATTTTTTACATTATAGGCAATTATTCTTTATTTAAACTTTTGAAACCAATAATTCCAAGTTGAAATATAAAATTCCTAACACTGCATTTAGTTTAATTAACAAGGATTAGAATCGAAATGAGAAATAACGGTTGGAATTACAGCCAACAGCCTAGGCGTACATCGGTAACATACATATAGAGCGACAATGAAAATAAAAGGGATCCGGGTTTTGTTTGTGAAGTATAATAAAAGAGGGTTAAAGGGACGCAACCATTTTTCACCGATAGATAGTGTGCGCATTTATGAGCCTCGGTAAGGATCACGTATAGGCCCTTACAGGATAATTTCCTTTCGGGGACAACGACAAACGCACACACGCACACAAACACACAGGGCCATGTGAAAATAGGTCTATACACAAGTAATGTGCAGCAGCTATAAGCAGATTGGACGGGGCGACGGTTTGCAATGGTTCGCAATGGGAACGATGGACGGGCGAGGTCTGCAGCGAAAAGGATCCCTCGTCAAAAATATCGTGCGACAAGGGAGCAGAGAATTAGTATGCAGTTTTAGCGGTTAACTCGATTTACGGCACGAATTTACCGAATGCCGAATCAACGAAACGAATGTGTGTGTGTGTATGCGCGCCTCTAGACATTCTCCGCAATCAAATTAATTACTTCGAATTGATCAAACCGGAAGACCTTTTAGTAATTTTTACCGTTCCGCTTGAATGTCCACGTGATGCCTTTTTCGACCCATTAAAAACGAACGCAAAAAACCACATCACAAAAGGGTTTTATCTTTGTATATTTTCCCCAATCGCCGATGGCGGCTCTTCCGAATAAAAAATATGAAATCATTTTTCGATTAGTTTTCAGTAGTGGAGTCGGAAAGCTTTTTACAATAATCATTCTAATGGTTTTTTGAGAGAAACGCATTTTTCATGCGTATACATTTAACGCTTGTTTTATAGTTTTACTCTGCTCTAGTTTTGGGTTTTTTATTATTAATTTTCAATTTTTTTATTCTGTTTGCAAATTTATTTTTACTTTAGTTTTAAAATTAACAAAAAAAAAGTAAAAATATTAGCTATTAGCACTTTTTAATGTGATTTGTTTTAAAATAAAATTACGAAAGAAAATTGCTTAGAATAAAATAAATATTAAAAAGAATTGTTTAGAATTGTTAGAAAAAGAAATAAGTAATTTATAAAATTTTGTTGTTGTTGTTGTTGTTGCAGTTCGTCCGCTGTACGTGAAACTGATCGGCGACAATCGTCCTTTATCCGCCGGACAAACATACGAATTGAGTTGTCAAGTTGTGGGCGCTAGACCGACGCCCACCATTACCTGGTGGAAGGGAAGCGTCGAAATGAAAAACACCAGGATAACGGTAAGAAATAACATTTGCATAATTTTTCCAAATGTTTTCTTCGAAATCTTTTTTGACGTTTTTACCAGTTTGCTTACTTTTTTCAAATTTAATAATAATTTTTCTTTTATTAATTTATTGCCTTTCTTAATGAATCTTTAATTAAAAAATGTATTAAAAATTAATGTTTAAAATAAATTAAATCCTAAGAAGTAAAAATAAAAAATAAAAAGATATTTGCGTTATTTTGCACGCACATTTAGTCAGAATTGTAAAATATTCGATGGACGTACAAAACCGACAGGACGATGAAAAAAAAAGCTTTTTTGCGCAAGCGAAATTCTTGATGTCCAATTCGAGTTCGGTTAATTTGGGGTGCCTTTAATGAAATTGCACCAATCGTACATTTCCATACAGCAACATTTTCGGACTGTAATTAATCCGATTACACGGTGGACGGCGCCACGTACAAAATAAATATCACCTCGCAATGCCGAAAATTAACACAAATTTCGAAATAAATAAGTGCGACGTTTGCGTACCGTTGCTATTTGCGTTTACTTGGTCTTCACGAAACCAAACAAATATTAATTTATTTGTTTAATTCGGAAATGCAAGGAAGACAAAATTTGTTTGCTATTTTTAAAGATTTTGCATTTTATTCAATATGAAATTAATGATGGCAACTTATGACTTTTCTTATTACTACTTTTTTTCACTTATTGCTCCTGTTAAATTTTCTAGTTGCAGTTTATGCTTTCCATCTCTACATAGAGCACTTAGAAAATTATTACAGCAATAAAATGCACTACTTTTGGTGATTGCTTACGTGCCTATTTAAAAAAGAACAGTTAAATTTTTCCTTAAAAAATTTAGAATAACAAAATTTAAAAAAAAATATTTTTTTTCCAAATATTAAAAAGAAATAAATTAAAAAATTAAAAAAAAATTATTAAACCGTAAAAAAACTGAAGAGAGAAAAAAAAAAGGTATAAAAAGTGCAGAAATGCGTTTAGGGTGTAGTATAAGTGGAAGTGGCGATATGGTTTAAAGGATCTAATAGATATTAACAATGGCAATAAATCAATAAGAACAAGCACATTGGATGCATGTGGTGCTCGGCTGCAGCGTAGGTGTGTGAATATTACCACTAGTGGATAGCCCAGCTAGTGAGGTTTAATCTAGTGGAAGGAAAATGTAAATTCCGAATTGGTTTTATGCACAGTCGGCAGAATGAGACTCGTTTCGATGAAATTTATAGTATAAAAATACCTCTGCTACGCTGCTACTGCCACTGCTGCTGCTAGTGCTGCTAGTGCTGCTGCTAGTGCTCCTCCACCTATAGACGTATAATATATGTACAATATAGTGGTGCTGGTAGCCTAGTAGGAATATAACTGAATACCAGCCGCACCTATACACACACAAAGAGAGTACATTGCGCCAGATATAACACGCCAACTGCGGATTACATTCAATTTCTACCTATTTTTTTTTTCTTCTTTCTTTCCTCGCTTTCGCTTCAGCTGTCGTTTCTCGAGTGCGCGTTTTTGATTTTATTTATACTTCGTTCTTTTTTATTTTTAATAGCATCATATTAACGCTGACTTTTTAAGTTTGTTAATGGGAACAATTGTTCCCTAAAAGTTCCTTAATTTTGTAGGTATTTAAAGATTGTGGTGGAAGAATAAAAACTGGGTAAACTAAAAAAAATAAAATTTCAAAATGATTTTTAAACTGAAGGAAAGAAAACAAATTTTATAATAACCTAGTGTGAAGGCGCCGGGTTTCAATTGGTAAAGTGGTTAAAAATGCAAATTTTCAATAATCGATCCCCCAATTTATGTCCTTTGTATTTTTTGTCCTTTTTTTAAAATAATTGATTGGCAAATAAACAATTGAAAAGTGGAACCCTCTTCTGTTGTCACACTGTAAACCCGGCGCCTTCACAATTTGAAGGTATTTTTTTAATTTGCTTCAATTCCTATTTTGTTACCCAGTTTTTTTTTTTATATATTTAATTCGCATTAAAAATTTACAAAACGAATAAAAAAAAATTGTTCTTGAAAGATAAATACTTTACGAGTATAATAATAAAAAAAAAACAATAAATTTAAAATGAAAAATAAAAAGTTAAAACAAAAGAATGAAATAATTAGCAATGTCTGTTGAAATATCTGCACAGATAATAATAAAGTTTGACACAGATAACACGGATAAAATTGGAGCGAAATACAAAGCACGCACTTCGCGTTTAATGGAAAATAAAGTTTGATATTTTCTAAATTAATTAATAAACTTGGTCTCTTCCGCACAGACGTAAGCGCATTTTGGGAGCGTCGCACAACACACAAGGGGCCGGAATGTCTAAAAGGGGGTTCTTTCAGGGCAATACAAGGGGGGGGGGGAGTACGAGGAGAGATGACGAATACTCAAAAACACTTAAAGGGGGTCGCTCGACAACAAAGGACCGCGTACTGTTACGATTCGCAGGCGTCATATTATAAAGCACATCCTTATCGATACGCTGGAGCTTAAAAGTTCGTATAATGGCCACTTTAAACTTTTGCCAAAAATCAAACGGCCAGTAGTGCTGCGGCAGTTCGAGTTAAAAGCGCCAGACACGACTTGATTTATCCGTTTTGGCCGCTCTGCGAGAGCACTCGCGTATATCCTTAATAATAACAATGAATATCACATGGTCCAGATAAGATCTCGTTAGAGCAAATACGGAACGCCATAATTCACGATCGGAGCTTCTTTTTCTTCGTTTTTCGTTTTTTTTTTTTATTCTCTTTATTGGCCCGCTTGCAAATTTTCCCGGTAATAAAATAAATATGAGACATGTTTCTCGGAGGAGGGGGCAGGCGAAGCGAAGGAGCCGGGATTTTAGATTTTACTGCGAAATTTCCAACAGCGAGTAGTTTCAAATACACACACACACACACATGCACCCACATACATAGAGAGTCAGTTTCATTGCGAATTTTCCCTTACAGGAATTTATATTCCTTCAACTTCCCCCTTAAGTTACCTTTTATTATCGTCATCATCATTATGCTAATAACGGAGCCGGGAATTGTACTCAAAATGTTATATGAATAGATTTTTGTTCTTTATGTGCCTGCAAAACAAGTGAATCCACTGAAACTTTAGTCGTTTTTATTTTATACGAACAAACAGTAAAATGCAATTTTCAATTTGAAAATTACAAAATTACACACCCAAAAAAAAAATACATAGGGAAAACTTTAGAAGCGAAAGTTAATGAAAATAAAAACGTAATTGCGTACGATGGCTTCTGAGGCAGAATAAAGGGAGGCCGCGGAAGGAGCGGAGCAAAAATGAAGTTACATAGAGAGGAGGTATGGCAGTCGTGTGAGGATGGAATTATGCGGAAATTAAATGTTTAGCATCGCAGTAGTATAAAAGTTTCGTCGTAGCGTAAAGTAGGTGCTTTGAGAATGCCTTTCGGTGGTGCTTTTGCTCTCGATGCGCGCACATTCACTAATAAACGTCATACCGGACAATGAGATTGCGGAAATTACTACAAGATTGCCTTTAAAGTTCATCCTTAATGTCGGACTACGAAACTGCGTCTCGACATATTCCACTTAATCTATTATTATACTATGTCCATTGACCTAAACCGACATTCAAAAAAGTTGCATTAATGGTCTCGGTGTGGTGCCCCGCACCTTTTCCTCGATAGATTTATTGTTTCATTTTTAAAATTTTGTTTTCTTTCAGGAAAATTTTGGAATTTTTGAAATTTTTTTTTTTTTTTTTGAGGAAAAATATTTATTAACATTAATTTCAAAAGATTGCTAACTAAAATTGCTATTTTTTTTTTAAATAGTTTTATAGTAGTTTATAATTTTAATCTTTTTGATTGCTTTGTTTTTATTTGCATAAAATATAAATAAATAAACTTTTGCAATTACCTCAACTTTTTTTTTTGTAAAATAATATATTTTTTTATGATTGAATATATTTTTAAAGCCTTTAATCTCTGAATATACAGCGAATAGTAAATAAATCGCAAGAATAAAATACAGACTTAATTAAAAAATAAACTACTATTGTTTTTTTTTTTTGTTTTTTTAATATAAATAATAATTTTTTAATTATTTTTAACGAAAAAATATGCTGGTAGAAATATCTAAAATAAGCTTAACAATTTATTTGAAGAAATTTTTATGATCATTATCAAAAAAATTTTGTAAAAACTGTTTTTTCAATATTTTAATTTAACTTAAAAATTTTTAAAAACTTTTAAAAAATGTTAAAAAGTGTCAAAAAATTACAATTTTTCATATTAACTTTGTTTTATTTAAAAAAATTTTTTTAATCCATTATAGCTCCCTCCTGAAGTTAAGTAAATAATCAATTTAAGTAACAAAATTAAAAATCATTTCTTCATATTAATTTTTAACATTTCAAAATTTTCGCAATCCTTTTCCAAGTATTAATTTAAGAAACCAAGTAATCCTACAAAATATTCTTTTTTAATTTATTTTTTTATTCGTTCTAATAAAAACCAATAAAAATACTAAAACTTTTTTAAATATAGAAAAATCAATTTCATTTTTCAATAAAAAAATAAAAAAAGTTAAAATTGAAACACCCTGTAAAAGTGTGCCGCATGTATAGCTGTATATAGCGAAAGTTATTTGCAAGTGGAGAGGAAAATAATTGAATCGAAGTGCATATTCAACCATCAATCTCTGGAAAGCTATATTCGAGCGCAAGGAAATGGATTTATTCGCGCATAAAAATGCAGTGGAAAATTGTTGTTGCACCGGTCATAATAATGATAATAACAATGGCGCAATGGCAAAACACGAACAACGTGCTGCATTAAACGCTAAAAATAATAAACAATAATGGCAATAAAGAGTAGATAGTAAAATACTAGGTGTGTGTTCAGTTGTTCACTACTACTATTCGCCAGCCGTATCCATCTAATATCCAAAGTGAAACGTGACACGTCGTGAAAACCCCCTTATAACTGGGAAACGTATCCTAAGCATCCGCCATATTATTTATGATCGAAAGCTCTGCTCTGTTCCACACATACATCTAACTATAAATACCATAGTATAGGAAATTTTATGTTTTTATTTGATTTCCTCGTAATATTATACATGTAATTTTATTGTTTTACTTTGCAGGCCTTAGAGATCGACCTCTCTGCACGTGTGTGCGTGCATATATATGAATTGTATGAATATGTGTGTCATAGCCGATTCATTTTTATCTGTTCCCCTTACATATACTATGGTATACTAGAGGAGAACCGTTTATTATGATTTTTATTATTTAGCGTCCGTGCCGAATATATATAGGATGGAAGAGAGGTAGGGAGAGAGAGAGAGAGAGAAAAAAAAACATTTACGGAGAAAGAATTTCTATTTTACGAGGCGAAAAAGTAATAAATATACACACGTAAAATCGGGCGTTTACGATCCGAAGAGCGCGACGAACAAAAAGAGGATAATTGCGTCGCCATTGAGAAATCAGAATTATGTGTTTGGAAACGATTACCGGACGCGGTTTCCATATTCCATGCCCCCCTGCCCCCTGATCATATATATCTACGTGCTGCTGTTGTTCTGTTGTTCCTGTGCAATTGTTTGCACAGCCTAAATGCACGCAACACATCCTTATTTGTGCTATTTTGATCTGCTTTTACGAATCACTTTGTTTTTTGTTTTTTTTTGCTTTCTTTACTTTCTTTATTTTGTTAGCTATTAAAATTTCTCATTGGATTTTGATATTTTTTATATTTATTTAAGACAATCAAAGAGACAAATTTTGATTTAAGAAAAATCAACGAGTTTTCCATTATTTAAAAGTCCTTATTTTTTAGTATTAAGGATTGTTATAAATTTAATTATTTTGCCGTTTACCCTTGGGAAAATAAGTAGAGAAT
>JASKGO010006538.1:0-36031 GCA_030556065.1 Holobus sp. GC000080
AATTGAAATTTATGTCAATAAATCGGAAATATCGTCTTATATAAGTGTACCAATTTTTGTAAAAATCGGGTGGTAAACAAAGAAATGCCAGGGGTGGCCCTAAAACCTGGGCCACCCAGTATATGAAAATCAGGGGTAAGAAGGAGATTGCACGATATGAGTTAACACCATTGGGCTGTTTTCCGGATTTAAGTGCCATAATGATTTTAGCCACTTTCCAACAGCTCGCCTATATTTCAGTCTGAAACTGGCGTCGATTTAATGATTTAAAAAAAAATCTCTTGTGGTGTGATCAAAAGTTCCTTTATTTGTTCTAATATTTAATCATCGCTTTGAAATGAAATGAATTTTCTAAAGGATCAGGGAATGAGTCATTTAATAGTTGTTTTTAGTCAAGGTAGCTTCTTCGATTTTAATAGGATAACTTTGAAGTATTCAATGTTGATGAGACTTAATTCACGAAAAGGCAACTTTCCGTCCTCGCCACTCATGAGCCACTTTCAGTCGTTCTCACATCTACTCGCCATCAACAATTAGCTTTCTGCTCAGCTTTTACTCTAAATAACATCCAATCCCTCTGACCATGTAGCATTTGTTAACAAGCAAAGGAACATATTTGTTACGGATTCGCCTGAACGGCGTATCTATTTCTTTGTACCTATTGTTGATAAGGTTGGCGCCACAGTTGCCCAATGTTGCTCAACTTTTCACAAGCTATATATGATGATATTGTTTGATAATTTTCTAGCTGCATATTATATCGTGGCAGTTATGATTGTCTTGTACAATGGAATTCTGTGATAAATGTATATATCAATGAAATGAGTTTCCAAAAACGGTTGAAGGGCTGGTCATAACTAATAGATTGACATGGAGCAGAAAGTTACTACATATTAGAATTAGATCGCCTAAATAGCGACTTTATATATTTTATGATCGTAATTTTTTTTTTATTCTAGTGACTCTCTGTAAATAGCATAGTCTACGTTTTTAATTTAAATGTTGTGAAATCCTTTTTATTGGAGCACTGATTTTTTTATCAATATGTGACACACATTATTCCTTGAATCCGCACTTTTGCGCAATGCAAAACTATCATTACGTATGTCATTGTTGATATGTGTTTCTATATGCAACAACAATTTTACTATGTCTGATTTCTTATCTTTTTGATTGGGACGAAAACTTGAAAATATACAAAGCGAAATTGAAATATCATAAAAAATCACCAAAATTAGCCCAGATAATGAAATTAACCCTTCGACAGAAAATTGTAATGCTTGTTCCATTTTCTTTTTCATCTGTAGGTAGGTTTTTATAGGTCATGCTACCTAGAATAAATTCTATCAAATTCCATCAATCTATCGTATCATTTCCTTAGTTTTAAAGTTTGTAATAACATTTTAGTTAATGCAAAAAAAACTAGATTAAGAGCTGAAGAGATTAAGTACCAAACCAAGGATATCCGTAAGGCATAACTTTTATATAACATTTATAGATCAATTGGTTTATTTTTGAGAAGTTTGATTTTTAAAAAGCTAAAATATAAATGGAAATAAATATGCTCTCTTCTAAAACCCTTAATAACTTATTTCTATATGCATATAACATTAAATAAATAAATAGAAGAACTGTTCAACAAAAGTTTTTTTTTTCTTTTCCGCTGTTTCATAATACGGGGACTAAGAAAATTCGTTAAACTTTAATGACATATTATCATGCGAAAGTTCAATCAATTTTGTTTTATGGAATGAGAATGTTAGAATGAATTCCTTCCCTAAACTTGTTTCGCGAAAGAGAATAAGGCGAACAATTCTTTCCAATCTTCAAGTTTGTATCATATCCTTTAAAAAAAGAATCGTTCTGACTATAACAGGTCTGTACATATCAAATATGCTTTATGTACATTTGAACTCAGTTGTCACACTTCAGTTAAAAATACGGAAATAATACACCTAATACGAGGTACTGTATCTGTTCGCAGAGTTGTGATAAAAGCACAGTTGTAGTAGATGTGCAATTGTCTAACTAATGGAATGATGTGCTTTCCAATTGGAAAATCGATTTTTTTAGACGATGAAGTTGATGGAAGTTTTTTTACTTTTCTCTTTAATTGTTGGATAGGCATGTTTTTTTACATTTGTATTATTTAGTTTTAAACTTATACAGGGTATTCGCTTTTCAGCTTAGGACATTTATCTTGGGAAAACGGTGAAAGATATCAAATTACCAATCAATTTTTATTAACTTAATTTTTTAAATTGAAACCATATTTTTTAATCATATTGTAAACTATAAGAACAGACCTTTTAGAAAACTTTTATTTGACAAATACGTTTAAAAAGCTTCCTTCGTTATTTTAATTTAAGAAAGTTTTATTTCTCAATATATATGAAATACCCACATTGCGTTTGTTATATTTAGGATATTAAGGATGTAATTCCTTCCACACAACTACAAGTCGGAAATTACTTTTCAGATATTCGAAGACCATTGGCACTTTTCCCACCGAAGGTTCGCTAAGCGTTCGCTGGAGCCTCACGTTATCAAAAAAGTACAATTGGCGGCGGATACGCGGGTGAAATGGGCGCAACAGCAGCGGCTCAATCGGAGGGTGAAGCGAAATTACGTGATGGAGGATTCGGATCCACGATGGCCGGCCATGTGGTATTTGGTGAGTATTGCGGTGCGAGCGATCGGTAATGTACTGTCGCCGCCGTGGCCTTCGTCCCCTCGGACAAGTGTAGCAGTGTGATAATCTATGTCCGCTATGACCGCAGAATAGGGGTCCCGGACTTGACATGAATGTCATTCCTGCTTGGAAAGAGGGCATTACGGGTAAAGGGGCTGTCGTGACGATACTCGACGACGGATTGGAAAAGGATCACCCCGACCTGATCCAGAATTACGTAAGTAGCAGTGGGGGATTAGAGACGATACGGGTCTTGTCTTATAGTACAGATATCGACATTGATTAAAATTTCGTTAGGATCCTCTAGCTTCGTACGACGTAAATAATCAGGATTCGGATCCGAGTCCCAGATACGACATGATTGATTCGAACAGGCACGGCACGCGGTGCGCTGGCGAAGTGGCGGCCACCAGTAATAATTCGGTGTGCGCCTTGGGCGTCGCACACGGGGCCCAAGTGGGCGGCGTGCGAATGCTCGACGGAGATGTGACGGACGCGGTCGAGGCCCGATCGCTGAGTCTGAATCCGCAGCATATAGACATCTACAGCGCTTCGTGGGGTCCGGACGACGACGGGAAAACGGTGGACGGACCCGGCGAACTGGCCACCAGAGCGTTCGTCGAGGGCGTCACCAAAGGGCGCAGCGGCAAGGGCTCAATATTCGTATGGGCTTCCGGAAACGGCGGTCGCGATCACGACAATTGCAATTGCGACGGTTACACGAATTCGATATACAGCCTGTCGATATCGAGTGCAACAGAGAAGGGCCACGTCCCTTGGTACAGCGAAGCGTGCAGTTCAACTTTGGCGTCGACTTACAGCAGCGGTGCCGTCGGCGAAAGGCAGGTGGTTACCACTGATCTCCATCATTCCTGCACCAGTAGTCACACGGGAACAAGCGCTTCCGCTCCTCTGGCAGCCGGTATTTGTGCTCTGGCATTAGAAGCAAATCCCCAGCTGACGTGGCGTGATATGCAGCACATTGTAGTCCGTACCGCGAGGCCGCAACGTCTGGTTAGCTCGGACTGGCAAACTAACGGCGTCGGCAGGAACGTCTCGCATAATTTCGGTTACGGTCTCATGGATGCCCACGCGATGGTGCAATTGGCCCGGCAATGGATCACCGTTCCCGAACAGCACAGTTGCGAGATCGCCGCCCCTCAAGTCGATAGGTATGTGCCTAACGATTCACTCAAATGCATGAAATTCCTGACAAACCCCCGTTTGATTTAGCGGAATCGAATGGAGTTCCGCATCGTCCGATTAACTAACGTATAACTATAACAAACGTAACAGACCGAGTTATGCATTGTATGAGGTCTTTGTTCCTTGCAGAACTATTCCGGCGAAGAGCGTTGTCGTCTTGCAGTTGCCGGTTACCAAATGCGAGGGAGTCAAAGTTCTCGAACATGTTCAGGCTAAGTTGACAATAACTTCTCACAAAAGAGGTGATCTCAATATTCAATTAACGTCGCCAATGGGAACGCGCGTCACGCTCCTAGCACACAGGTAAGCGTACGCATTGCATTGCATTGCATTGCATCTTCTCGCATCGTTCGATTCGATTGATCGGTCATCAACTGTCTGTCTGGCTTCTCTGCAGAATCCACGACATTTCCCGTAGCGGCTTCAACCACTGGCCATTCATGTCGGTCCATTCCTGGGGGGAAAATCCAATTGGAACTTGGCAGTTGGAAATTCACAATGACGGCCGTCTGTTAGGTAAAGCGTCCGTCCTAAACATCCGCAAAACCTATCCTCCCTGCTACCACTAACTTACAAACTAAACCGTACTAATTCACTTTCAGGCCGTGCTACTCTACACAATTGGTCTCTAGTCTTATACGGGATCAATCAAATGAATCCTAATGACGTTGATCCAACGAAAACTAACAAACTTAAATCGAACAGTAGTAAAAAGAAAAATAAAAAAGTCAAATCGAAGAATCCGTTTAAAGCGGCCACGATGCCGTGGAGCACCACCGCAGCGGCAGCGCCGGCGCCGCCCGTGCCGCCCTCGCTCAAAAATCCGAAGCTCGTTAAGGGCAAGTCGAAAAGTACCGCTATGCCCAAGTTTTTTTCGCCGTTCAATAAGAACAAGAAACTCTTAAAACCTTTGCCGGACTTTTCGCCGTTCTATTATGCCGTCAATAACTCGAAATTTACTAAATTGCCCAAAAACTATTCGATCACTTATCCGATTATGATACCGGCTCGGGAATTAGACAAAGGTCGCGACGAACTCTTTAAAATGCAAAAACAGAAAGAGAAAAGCCGAGATTTGAATTCGAATCGTAATAATAAAATTTACACTCCTAAATCGACTCTCGGTACGATCGAAATTCCTACAACTGTTACTACGGCAACCATGAAGGAGAAGAACGCCGGTAAATAATAAAAATACTTTAGCATGTTAGTTGAATCCAGGGCGGCAGTTTTTATTCAAATCAACTCCGTTTCTTTGCGTAGATTTATGTGTGTTTTTTATTTTTATTTGGTTTCGCTACTACTCTATTTTAATTTTTCGATTTTTTTTGTTTTCCAGTAATATTTTGCAGCATTTAATATTTTAACATTATTGTGAACCTAAGTATCAAAAGGTACATGCTTTATTCTTCTAGTTGCTTAACAATTAGCGGTAGGAATAAAAGAAATACTTTGACTCTACGAAACTCCACGAAAACATAAGTTTTCTACTAATTATTACTAAGTAATTCAAACTGAGTGGAAATTTAAATTTTCTAGAAGTCTTTTCATACTTTGGTTCAAATTCGAAAGCACTACTAGACGCTTATGATTTTCCCTTGTAAACGTTACTACTGTTTAACATATATTTTATTGTAAAACTTTACCAAGTCTGCAATGCTAATAGATCAAATTTATTCGCAGCTAACATTGAAGGTTGGGATCTGATTTTATATGGTACGTCTACGCCACCCGCATACGATTTGAAGAAACACCATGCCCATTCGTCGTCCAGCAGTATGAACAATAATAATAATAATCACAATGACGATTTCGACGATAATTCCATCGATACGGATTCGCCGTCGGGGTCCCTGAAGTCTGTTCAGCCTGAAGTGAGTAAACTGAATTAGCCTCACCATTTTTATTTGATTTTTGTAGCCTACAATTAATTATCTTTTATTAAGGAAATAGTTTTTACCATCCCAACATTGACATTCATAAATCAATCAATATAATGGCGCTTTTTCTCTTTTGTTAAGAATTTCTTATTCATTCAGCACATCTGACTGAACAAAAAATTAATTAAAAACTTTCATTCCGTAATGTAAATTAAAAAAAAAAACAGCCCAAAAAGTTACAGCTCATTTAATGTTGTATCGAGGAATGTATTGAGTAACAATGACATCTTTTGCAGATCCGCAAGGACACGACGGTAGTAGAGCAGGAGTACGGTGAAGCCAATTCGCTGAACGGATGCAAGACTTCCCACGGGAACGTGTGTATAGGTTCGTTGATTGCCATAACTATTTTCTATTCATACTGCAACAATCTTCACGTTGCCATTTCACTGCTACTAATGTTTCCGATTAATTCAATAATAACAACCGTCACGAATGTAACGAAGAGGAAGATGCGTCCGTCGACGGGAGCGGCAGACGTTGCGACCGTTGAAAGCCGCCCCCGGCCGACGCCACGTCCATCGTGTGCCGCTAACAGATCGTTTAGCAAAAACTCTGACAACAATAATGCTGAATTATTATTATTAAGGAACGATGAAAACCGATCGGTTGTTGTTATTGGCGGTGACGTCGCATTTACTCGCATCGATTCATTTGAGAATCGCTGTTCGATGTGGACGACGGTACATAATAATTGTGATATCTTTTTTAAAATTCAAATAAGTCGTTCTTGTGTATTGTCTAGAAATAGTGGTAGTAGTAGTAGTATTAATCATGGCAACATTAGGGTAATGAAAGCGTTGCGTCGCGATCCAGAGAAAATGAAAACCGTGTAGTAATAATTTCGAACGGATGACCGAAGATAAACCAACCGATACCAATATATTATTATTCATCTGGTGTGATTCATTCTTGTAGTGATTAATTACGACCTCGATTCAATTCGGTGTGCCGTTAAAATACGTGTAGTCGAATTAATTTTTACTTAAATAGCTCTAATCCGTTTAATGTTAATAGATTTGCGCGGGTGATGGATAACAGAGAAACAAGCACCCGATGCCATTCATCATTCAATGGTTCTTTTTTTTGCAAATGCTACTAAATAGGAATGTTGACTCTTTAGGAACACATTTAAATGTTATCCCCATGTACCAACGTAAAATATTTCAATTATTTTTATTAACTGAGATTTACTTAAACATAAATTATTTTTAAATTCGGTGAAAATTTGGCTCCAAACGCCAAAACTTGCTGTGATGTCATGTTTTCAAATACTGCCCCCCCCCCCCTAAGTCATTTTCATAGAAAAGAAAAACACATTTAAACTAATGACGTCATACGATTTAACCTACCTAATTCAAACAATTTTCTGGAAATCAGTTTTTTTTTTCAAAATTAAACTTTTCGTATTGGAGTATGCAGCTTTGTTTTTGCTTGCGGAAAACCTATAACCTTTACCACCGAATGTGTATCGAAATAATAAAAGTACCTAGTTAATATTTTCATGTTGGAGACATGTGCTATATTAGCACCGATCACCAGACGAAAACCGATTCTCATTCTGATTCAAATAAACCTTTATATATATGATGGCTGTGGAAACAAAAAGTAAATGAAACAAAAAACAAAACAAAGACAAAAACAAAAACGAAAAACGGTTTTCTTGTTTAGCGCGAAAAGACGCCGACTTTGTGCAAACTCAATGTGCCAAATACTACTAACTCGTAACATGTAAAAAACGCTTAAAAAAATTAGGCCTCTTTGTTATGGAGGCGTTTTCCGAACCCAACAATAATATTATAAATGGAATAAGGAACTTTTTTTTTAGAAAATTAATTACCAAAATTTTTACGCCACAAGATTCACGTTATCACTCTAACGCAAGTAGATTCACATTAAAAGTGCAATTACGAAATCATATTGATAACAAAGAACTACTATTACTCGGAAAAATTCGAATTATAATTGAAAAATGAATCGCGTGTAATTTTCATTTCGAATATAACTATAAACGTAACGATGCCTAGGAAGAGAGAGATGGAAAGAGAGAAACAAAGCCAAATCGTCGTGGCCGGTGCCAACCTGAATCCTAATAATTAATAATCAATTAGCTGAATATACCGTTACCTCATTTTCCTTTGTTTTATCGCGTCGATTTAATTCTTTCTAATCAATGAGTACTCGTAGAAGGAAAAAAATGGAATTAGGAAGTGCTCGTGACAATTCAGTACAGTTTTCCACGAACAATGCATAAATTTATTAAATAATTACAATAATAGTACACATATCTCACTCAAATTGTTGTGATTCGCTCTTGTTTATATAAATATTATTATTCCTATACACATAATTTTATTTCTAAACTATATTCTAATTATTATTTATTTTTTTAAACAAACGAAACCTATTCAATGTATATACGTAGTATATGTCTATATCTATCTATCTATCTATTAATTAATTAATTAATAATGTTAATTACGAGATGCGTATCTGTAGCCCGCCACCATAAACAAATCATTATTATATAACTACGAGGATATTTCGTTATCGCATAAGTTGATTAAACATAGATAGCATATAATAGAAAACAAAAATACAATTTGCTGTGATTTTCTTTTTTTTTTTTTAATGTAAATATGTGAATATGTTTTGTAACAATTTGTTGCACGTACATTAACACCGTTTCATATACCGGATGTTAAGGGATCGTAGTGGATTTCTGCCAACGGATTTTTCGAAATGTTGGAATACAAGCTGACTTTACAATATCGATTTTTTTATCCGCTCATTTTCTCTAATTTAATTTTAACACTCAATTTTGGCTAATATGGAAATTATGCAAATACTTACAAGAAAAAATTTGGGTCGAATTAATCGATTTTAATATTGTTGATTGAGTACAGTTGCCATTACAATAACATTTTTCACTTTTTTGAACAACTGATTGTACTATTCTGTAGTAATTCTGAGAATAATATCTGAAAGTTGTAAGATTATTATCTTATTTGTAACAAACTGAATCATAGAATAAGCATTATCAAATGATTGCATTGATTTATTGAACCGGATGCAATAACTTAAAAATTGACAAAATTCGACTTTTTTAGTATGGTTAATTTCAACTTGATGAATTCTAATTATAGATTGGCAGGTGTCTATTATGATCCTTTGATAATTACCATACAGAACGATGAGTTCCATAATTGAGCATAGGTATTTTAATGGTACAATTAATTTTGGGATTGACTATTTTAATGATTTTTACTGCATATTTTAATTTTTTTTTTTTTTAATTGTTAAGCGCATTTTTACTTTTTATCAAAATTTGTAATAATATCGTGGGCAAATTGCAATGCACGCATCACACACGACAATACTTTTTTTGTAAGTTTGCGAATAGCCTAAAAATGTAAAGACAGATAATTAACTGCCGGAGAACGACTAACATCAGTTTGTTATTTGTTTCAATTAGAAGAGCTAAAGTTTTACTAATAATTTTTAATTTACTAATAATTAATTTACCATTAAACTTCCTATATTTCTTTATGCGAATCGCCAGCCTGTATTGTCAACCTATGAAAATGTATGTTTAGATAAATTTAATTAATAAGATCATAGTTCCTGTGGTTATTAAAAATATCTTAATTGATAATTATATAAGAAAATATCTTGTGAGGCCCAGTAACGACAATATTGACATTGATGTTTGAATTTCCAATATTTAAACTATCTATGTGCTTTTCGTGTCCATTATTTATATTACACAAAATTACATTAGTTCGTTTTTATAAAAAAAAAAAAATCAATGGTAATTAAGATTTGAAATTGAAACAAATGAAATTTAGTGACTTGTTCTGTCTAAATTTTTACCTCTCTAAATTGTAATATTTTCGACTTTTTTATTACATTTTTTTAAATTTAGTATTTTATAACTTGCTTTCTTCGATAACTATTAATTTTTTGAAGATAGATGAAAAGCACAAAATCTGCCGAAATTTTGTCAACACAAACTCATTGCTATATTCGATCCTTATTGGCCAGTACAGTTTATTTACATATTATTATAGTAATTATTGTTAATATTAAGTTAAACATGTGACTCATGTTTTTAGGGTTTATTTCATGACGTCAAAATTCGCAATTCTGCATCGAGAAACTATCCCGTACATTTTCCAACAAAAAAAATACCCATCATTGTTCATTTATTGCATAATTATGTTTATCAGCAAATGAAAATTACGTAAAACACAAAAATTATTGATTTATCAGTGAGTGATCGGTGCATTTTCGAACGGCTCGTGTGCAAGTTTTGCGTGTGTCAAGCGGCGTATATTGAATTACCGTATGCGTTATTCGACTTAAATAATCAATTACATTATGACAAAATGAATAAAAAAATGTTATAGATGTGCGTGTGTGTGTTTGAATATGTATAGATATATGATAATCCATATTCGTACGTATATTACATGGGAAATATGAAATTGACGTTGGAAAAAATTGTGGTGCCGGTGGTTTTCGTTTCGACTAAGGACTAGATAGCGAATAAAGAAATTTGTAGTCGCTATATAAATGTTTATAATAATTTAGCTTTAGAGACAAGTTGAATAACGTTAGTCTAAAGGCCTAGTCTTAGTAGCCCATCGTGTAATACATATTGTAAATGACGAGGGATGATATGATGAGAGCGCCAAGAAGCGACTATTTTTTTTTTCTCCGGGTGGGCCGTAATGGAAACTCACCGTTTGTAATTATGTATATTAAAAAAAGGTTTTTGTTATAGGTCGCCCGCTCTAAATAACCGATCAAAATTGAATAACCCAAAAAAAAAAAATTACTTACATCTAGACTTACATAACATGTATAAAGAGATTACAATGCTAACTGTAATTATATTTTAATTGATGAATAACCGTATACCTGAAATTGTCTCGAGATTTTCAGATCAAAGAATATTAAATAAATGAAAACAACTATTATAAATACATGGATCCTTTTTTATACATGTTCAGGGTGTGTAAGTGGCATGAAGTGTACGAACTGTGGAATATTAAAAAAAAAAGTGACGAAAAATAATGTTTTTTGATGTATCACAGTTAGTACACCTTGTATAAATTGCATATCTTCCATTTATCTCTGTTTTGAATAGGTTTATTGCATATTCATCTAATTAATATCACCATCAGATGGATTAATCTATAGGTGAGTTGTTATTAATATTGATTGATTCTTGTAAACGCTGCTGTGTGTTCGTTGCATGCGATTTTATCCATTGATTCCTTATTGATAATAATATTAATAATACAATAAATTTATAACAGACACACACGCGTGAAATTTGTTGTCAGATATTGAAAGTATACACGCCTAACTAACTGTAGTTTTCACGTGACCAAAGGGCTTTCTGAATTTTTCTTTTAACTTTGTGATTTTTGTTTTTTTGGTTTTTGCTGATTTCCGCTTTCGTTTTTCTGTTGTTTCAGTTTGTATGGAGAACTATTTTGCCTTTGACGGCACTTGCGTTTCTAAATGCCCGGAAAGTTATTACGCCGCAAAGTACGCCGAATCGAAAGGTCCTTCGGAGGGAAGTCCCTCCGTTTTCTGCGATCCGTGCCATTATACGTGCAAAAGTTGCTACGCAGGCAACGATTACCAATGCATCGAGTGCTTTCCCGACGCCGTGCTATATCGCAGGACTCGAAACGAATCGTTTTGTTATCCGAACGCGCTGATGCCGGCAGTCACTCAGGAGGTCTGGTGCTACCGTCTTTTTCTCCTTCTGGTAGCACTTCTTCTGTTGCTCTTGCCTGCCTTTTGCTGTTTTTGCAGAAGGGGCTCGATGAAATGTTACCCCAAAGTGCAAGACACGTTCCTAAAGATGGATCCGTTGTATGAAAAACGAAAGGTCAAACTGGCAGACCATTCGGAATTATACAGCGATAGCGATTGATTAGATTTGTTGTTTTTTTTAAGGCTTTGAATATTCGAACAAATGTGATATAATTTTATATGTGCATGATGCGTAGGGTTCGAACTCGGAGAGTGGTTTTTGAACAGTACAAAATTGTCTTTTTCAAAAATTAGATGGTGCTTTGTAAATAATGATCATCGAAAATGGTAAAAGTAGTAGTTGTTAAATAATCTTACTTATCTTAAATTGTGGAGATAATTAAATGAACATGAATTATATAAAATACGAAAAAGTTTAATAAACCGCCGACTTAAAATATGTTGCCAGATTGATCACCGAGGCAAAGAAATATCGAGCGAGGATTGCTGACAGCTTGGGACACTTGATTTTATCTTATGCTTTCTTTCCACCCTAAAATTACTTAAAAATTGAATTTTTGAGCACTTTTAAAATAAACATTTTTAGACTTAGCATTGTTCTTGGAAATCAAAAGTAGTGGATACTATTTGAAAATGAACAGTTGGAACAATTTCCGGTAAATCCGGAAGTGTCGTGTGGTTGAAATTTATCCGAATAAATCGGTAATGTCATTTAATTGCTCCAATTTTTATAAAAACCCCTTGGAAAATAAAAAATGGGAGGAGGAGGGATGGCATTAAAACTATGTCCACAAGGTTTTTTGAAAACTGCAATTTTCAGTTTTGGGTTCGTATTTTTAGATCATTATTTGTTTATTAATTGCGGGCCGCCGCCCGATAAATTTTAAAATATTGCCGAAAAGTTAAAATAATTTAAAACTACTTTAGCATTTAACACAAAAGCAAATTAAACCAGTTCATTTCAGTTGATCAAGTTTTGATAAAAAAAAGAGACTAAAACTGGTTCATTTTGATTTAAAAGTATAAAGACCAAATATAGCGTTTTATTGATTATAAAAAAAAAACAAGCGACGTGTATCCGCCATCCATCGGACAATAGGTAAAAAATATGAAGGGAGGTTTCAAAAAAAAAAAAAAACGTATTTTAGAGTAACTAGTGATTTTTGCAAAATAGGAAGAAAATAGCTTTTGGTGTTACAAATATTTATTAAACTTTTACTTAAATAGTTACATTTATCATGTATATATAATAAACCATTCACCATTTCAGCAGATGATTTAAACCAAACACAATTTTCAACAAATGCTAGTAAATCGTGCTAAATATAATATACAATAATATTCACGAGTATTTTAAAATTTTAGTGAGTCTTTAAAAGATATAAAGCTTAGCTTTTCAAAGAATAAACAAAAAGTCCATTAAAACTCGGAATACTCAGACTAAGAAATTAACATATAAGAATAAAATATATGCAGAAACCTTTGAAAGGAATAACGTATGCTGTGAATAATATTATCTAAAAAATCTCTTTTGATTGTTGTTGGAAAAAGTTTATTCTCTCTCTAAGGGAAATGACTTTGGCTCGACGCCAATGATTTCGATGAAGTTCTCATTAAGCAAATTCTTCTGATATTCGATGGCTTCAGTCGACAGGCGGCCCTTCTTAGTCGGCGGATCGTCGTCGTCTAGCAAGTAGGCCGCGTTGCGATGTCGAGACATTGGAATCGGGTCCTCATCATCGGATATGTCCGGTTCGATGAATTTCTTCTCGTCCGCTTTCTTGCGGTCCAGAAAAAGGCTCAAGTCTTGCAGCGCGTGCTTAAATTCATCTTCGTAACGCTTGCAGAACTCCTGTAACGTTCCGCCCTGCAAAATATCGCTGCAATTCGACTTCAGGATCGTCTCGTACTTCTTCGATAGGTCGCCGAGGTACTTGACGAACGCACTGGTTCCGTTGTCTTTATCTTCCTCATCGAAGCGGGTCTCCGTCTCCTCCTTGTTGAATACTAAGAACTCATCCATGTTCATCGGATCGTCGTCTTCCTTGGCTGAAATTTAAAAAATGCCACAATGCACGCGAATTACAAAGCGAACGGAAAAGCCTCTTACATGCTTGTTGATTGAATAATAAAGCTCGGCGAGCACTCATGAGTTGCTGCTCTTGAACTTCCACCTCTTTGTTATCTGATGTTTTCAGATTAGGCAAACACACCAATAGAGTTGAAAATAATACGATCATCAAGCAGGTGGTTGGTGTCGCTTTGCTGGATGTGCCGCACAACAAATCCTGAAGTTTCCGCAGCTGCTCCGTGAGCTTTGTGTTTTCTTTATTGAGGGTTTTCACTTTATTCTTAAGCATTTCATTTTCCTCATCTGTACGCCGCGCTCTGAAACGAAAACGATTTATAAAAAAGTACGTGCGACATTGATAAAATTTTACTTTTCTTCTAGTTGATCGACGTATTCCTTTTTTCGCTTGCGGGAATCTTGTGCTGAAATTTTGTTACGAATCTTTCGCCGTATACGTTTTAACTCTTTCTCTTCGTATTTAGTTAGAGGATAATGTGTGGGCAGCTTGATTCCCTCCTTCAGCAGCAAACGTTTCTCTTCGTTGGTCAACTCCAAAGCAGGATAGCCGCTGCCTTCCTCGTGACTTTCCACGACGTCTACTTCATCTACGGCCCCCAAACAACAAAATTGGTAATTGTTTTTATTTGCAACTCGTAACACGTAACACAATTTCTTACCGTCCAACGATTCAGATGAAGTCGAAGCCGCATATTGGCCTTTCTTCATGATAGGTTGCTTGTAATTAAACATTTTGATGCTGTCAATATCATTCGCCCTTATAACTTTAAATTTCTTCACGTTAACCGGTAGCAATAACGATTTGTTTCCAGCCTGTACCCTAATTACTTGGTTCCTTCCATTATATTGCACTTTTCTGTTATTATTATTGTCTGAAAGTTGCAAAACGCAAAACCAATCGATGCATATCGAGCAATATGGAGTAAACAATAAAGAATTAGGCTCATACTTGCTTGCGATATTGGTTTGGAGTCCATCAATTTTTTGGGACCAACAGGTGCCGAGCGCTTCACTGGTTTTGATGTGTTGTAGGGGCCCAAGGAGTTCCCAAGATTTGTGGAATTGGTCATTATTTCTTGTAGATTCTTTTGGATGCACGCTTGGTCCACAAATTGATAGTAATTGTCGCCTGTTAATGTCTCGCTGGTCATGTTTCCAAAAATAGTGCTGCTATGAAAAAGAAACTAGATTAGTGCTTTTATTTTTTCGCCACCGCATTGTTTACAAATTTTCAGAATTTGAAACGGATATTGTAGAAAGCTATCGGTACAATAATTTGAAAAATTCGTAGAACTAGAAGTCGTTAACATGAAAGGGCATTAATATCTAAATATTTGCACATTAATGTGATCCTTAAATGATGAACATTTACTCATTATGAAATTAGATAACAAATTAAACATTTGTCTTTTTCAAAATTACGCAATATTGAATATACGTGGAATCATTTTAATTCCATTATTCCCATTCGGTCATGTTTTATTTGAAGGAAGTATATTAAATTACCGGCTAGTCGAAGAAAAGTCGTATAATGTCCGGCGGTTACTTGACGCTGTGTAATTTGAGATCAAATTATTGTAAGTTGACTGACTGGTAGCAAACTAACACTACTGAAGTTGCACCGAAAAGTGCAAAAATGTTCAACAATGTTTATTCCAATGCAGCCTACTTTTATTATTATTACTTATTTTAATTTTACTTGAACGTCATAATTAAACCAATGAACAACTTTGGACATAGAAAATTAAGCAATTAAGTAATTTGAAAAATAAAGTAATGAGGTGCGTACCTATAATATTGAAAACTTTGTAGCCCAAAAAGCGAGAAATTAAATGCACTGGTAATTATCAATTCATCAAATTCTAAAAATCAAAACCCGTAAAAAATATAACTGTACCGAAAAAACTAAAAAAATCCATTAAACACTGTCGCTTATTGACCGTGAATTTTGCAACGAGCATGCTAATTTTTGCCACACATTCATAAAATATCGCTCGAGGAAGAGAAATGTAAAGAAGGTAAAAAAAGCCATTAGCATTCGATACAATTTCTTTTCGATTCTTAGGTGAAGTGAAAGGTCAAGAAACCGGTTCTATTTTTTTATTGTTTCACACAGGCTCCCCATCTCGGCATTGCGTTTCGTGCAAATAAAGCACATGTGCATTTGTTAGGTTACAACAATCGCCAACATATGGATAAGTAGAGCAGGGGCCAAAACGAGCACTTACACTTGATCGCCGAAATTGTCCTCGCTGTCGACGGACCCGTGATCGGTGCCCGGCGACTGCTGACATGTCGACGATAAATCCTCATTACTGGACGTTTCTTCCTTGATCAGGAAGTCGTCGCTGAATACGTTGTGGAAGTTGGGGTGTTGCTCGCCCAGCGCAGAGTCCTCTTCCATTGACATGACCGAATCGAAGAATTCGGAAGTCTGAAACATATGTGGCGCATTACAATTGCGACGATCAACCACTTGATGTTTCCAAACATCTCCGCCAAAATAATATTTGACAAAGATAACGCACAACAAAGGTACTCATAACTCTTATCACGTACTTTGTTTTTTTTTTACTTCAAGACGAATGTAAAACTTATAAGCAAGATACGAGGAGCGTGAAACGGGTAGAAAGGTGAAAGGGTGAGTTCGACCCAACAGAACATACCATCATCATATCGGGCGAATCGAAGTTTTCGAAGTGAAGATCGAAATTGTCCTCCATGGTGTCTTCGATCTAGGACCACACACACACACACGAAATTAATGTCCACAACAAACCATACACTGACACTTGGGTTGTCCGTAGGTGAGGTTCTTCGGGTTTTTGGATGAATAATGGGAGCACTGCCACTACCACTACCGTCACCCAGAGCCAGCGTGGAATAATGGACGACTGACAAGCGCTGTTTTCTATGACTGACGTACGAGCAGTACGAGCGATTCCAGCCACGCCGCTCATGCGCAATGAACGATATACTTGGAAAACTATTATGCAACCTATCCACTACTAAATCGTTCTGGTTCTTTCTTATCACGCACCGAAATTATGCAATTCGGAAATGGACGGCTTGCGTCCATTCGGCGGACGAACGAACTTCAAGATGCTGAATCGCAAAGGTTGCACATGCGGGACTCCCAGATAAAATTTCGCTTATTGGGCTTAATTGATTGGTTATAAATACAAGCTCTAATTAAACGTTCAGTTTTTTTTTTTTAATTGGTTTGTTATTTATATACAAATTAGAGGAGTCCCAATAAGTGATGAAGTGGTTGTAATATTTTTTATTGAGATAAATGGTTATCAAGTGTTTTATTTAATTGCACTTTGGGCCTTCAGATTTATCGGATAAAATAATTACACGTTTTCGATATTTATAATGTAATTTTTAATTTAGTTAGGCTTTTTTATTCCTGAAATGTTCTTATAATGACACTTATACAGTTAACATCTACAGATTTAAATCCCTTTTTAATCAATTGTTTCAATCACCCTCAGTTTTTTTGTGACCAGCTTACTTTCTTAATTTCTTTCAAATCAGATGTTTTATTTCGTATATTAAGTATAAATTATACGTATAGATTCGTTTTTGCAGCAGTTTAAAACTAATTATTATTAATCAATTAATAATATATGTAACAAAATTTTAACTATTTAATTAATTTTATTATTAGTTTTTACGAGTAGGTCGCGGGGTGCAAGTCGAGCCGATAAGTACGTTACGTCCTAACGTTAGACTCGCCAGTACCCGGTCTCTACTTTACGCGACGCGCTCTGCTTATAGTCCGATCGCGCGCCTTGCTAACGTTGCGTCGTCGATGGTAGCGCCTTTATTGAAAATAATATTCTCTTTAAAATGAGGGGTCACTCGACCTTGCCATTTAAGATTTTTAAGTGAGGGGCCGTGGGGGATAGGGGGTGACTATTACAGCATAACGAAATAATCCAAAAGATGTCCCCCTAACAACAAAAATTGACGTGTCTGTGGGATTTTTCTTAAAATGAGTAGTTTTCATGTTATTCCGGGTGGATACTTTTAGCTGGGACACCCAGTATATATCGTACAATAGAGCGTAACGCTCCATCTCTTAATTCATTTCATTCCGTACGCACACTGTCAAATGCAAGCGAAAGGCAGAAAAAAATGAAATAAACGCAGCAGAGGAATAAAACACAATGAAGCAAACGGCCTACGCCTACGTATACAGTGTAGTAAACACATTTCGTTGTATAATGGCGCTTAGGAAGTGTGCACATTGTTTATTCATTTCAATTGGAATGATTGCAGTGATTTATTCGACAAATGATTCTCGTTAATATAATATATGATAATCTATTTTTATGCTTTTGCTTGTTGCAGGTAAGACACGATTATTGACTCGTTTTTCTACTCAGTATAATTCAGCATAATTCGCATTGTGGGTAAGTCGTACACAATAGAAGCTAAGAAATGTAATTTTACACAGTTATTGATTTTCAATTTTAAAGTCAAATTTCGAAGAACTCTTGAAATTTTTGTCATTTAAGTAATCAATGATATTTCATGCACGCAATCCAAATTCGTAAACATGTATTTTATAATCCCTTACTTCTCGCACTGGAATTAATGGGCGCGAAGTAGCAAGCGGAAGGATCCTTCGATATACCATAGCAATTAGCAACCTAAACACACTAAATAGGATACTGAAAAATTGTAATGCTGTTTTGATTTTATGGTTTCTAAACCTTTTTTGTTCTTTTAATTGCTATAAAAAAATAATCAGTTATTGAGGAAATTTTATTTCGCGACTCTGCCATTTTTTGTGACACGGTGTTCAGAATAATTTTCATGAATTGGGCGAAGAAAATAAATAACGATAGTATTCAAATTCATTTTATTTCATATTTAGTATTAATAATTCAATTTCATGAAAAAATCCATAAACTATATGGGAAAATGTTTGGATGGACCTTTAGAGATTCAGATATTAATGAATCTGAATGCAAATTTAGTTTGCCGAAAATAAAACTTTCTTTTAAAATGCTGTGTTTTTAAATTCTCTTTTAAATTTTGGATTATAACGTCCCCTGCGCAGTGATCAACAATTACTATAGTACATCTAACATTTACTTCTAATCTAATGATAAATAATGATAAAACTAATTTAATCAATGTTATTTAAAGAAAGTATTAATAAAATTTCCATGAAATGACAAATAATTAAAAATAATGTCGACTGTAAATAATGCGCAGCCTTTGGCAACGAAGCCCTAATATCAAAATTAAAACTTCTTTTTGTTACACTTCAAATGTTGAATGTACTGGGGCCGTCAAGCAATAATATATCAAGAATAAAAATTGGCACATCAGGTGCCCTTGTTGATACGAGACTACTATTGATTCCATTACACACAAAAAAAAGGATGTTGTTTTGCACAAATCAAGCTATCAAGTTCCTATTGGGAACAATTATTGTAGTTGTTCAATGCCAAATATTTTTCTTGGAATAAATTATCATAATCCGGGAACCCGGACTGGTATCCGATTTTTGCAAAGGGGTACAGAGAAAAGTGAATTTTCTCGGCGAAAATAAATTAAAGACGGGAGCGACGACGCTCCAATTGGATTTTAACTATTCAAATGCGCGGTGAATTATTTTTTAAAATACGGTATGCACATTACGTACATGGAAAACTTTTAGTGCAGCTTCTGTCGCAGCCTTAACAGACGCGATCGCAGTCGTAAAAATCAACGCTTCGCGAACTGAATGGAATGTCGCGTTTTAACCGAATCGAAAGGAAAAACGACGTTCGTAATGGTGATTGTCATGTAGCACACCTGTATCCTGGCCGCCCCCGCTCGCACACCGATTTTAAATGGCGTGCGAGCCTCGAGGGTCCATTGTTATCGGACACCAAGAACGCACCGGCCACAGTTCATATTTATAATTAACCCGAGATAAGAGACGATCGGAGACGGGTTTTATGAACTTGACCGAGCATTAACACGGGAGCCGGGTCTCGGTGCAAGTTTTCTAATCATAGATAACGTCGTGTTACTTCTTCTTTTTTCTTTTTTTTTACTGCTGCTCCGCCGGAACTTCTACGTAGGTGCCTTTACAAATCAATCATTTCACCGTGACACGAGCGAACGCCGCCGTCGCCTTGTGTAAGAGCTTATACACACACACACCATTGAGCAAAAGCGTTTGCTTTATGACGTTTTAATAATGAACCCACTGTGTGCGAGTACATTTATTCCGAGGCCGTGCAGCGCTTTCCGGCAAACTGCGATTTTAATTTTCTCTTATGCGGATCGCATTGCATTTGCCCCAATCTGAGCCACACTTTATATGGTCAAACATAAAGGAAACCTGAAAACATACTCTCGAATATTTTCCGAGGAATTTCGATAATTAGAAGCAGTCGTCGATTTTGTCTTGTAATTTTTAGCCGAGGCAGTGTCAGAATTTGGAGCTTTCATTAATTTGATACATTATTAGGGCAATCGATGTTAATAAAAACTTGTGTTTCGTATTACGTAATAATCAATGCCCATTAAAATGTAAAACGATCTTTTTAAATTTACTCTGCACCATGTACTTTTTCACTCCTTCCCTCTTTAACTTGATATTTTTTTTTTTTTTAGCGAACTCGAATTTGTGTTTTTATAGTAATAACATCAGTGTTAGGGGTGTTTCTTTATATGGACGGTAACTTTTTTTTAAAAATTAATAATTCTTTTTGCTGTCATTGGTACTTTATATTCCTTCTTAAAAAGAAACCTGTATTCGTAGAAATAACAAATGAAGCCGATCGCGAGTTCGTTTTAAAATAATTAAACGTTCCATATGGCTATTTTTTTTTAAACGGAATACTTGGTTTATTATTAACGTAAATGACTTATTATCAAATGACCCTCAAACGAATATTTTTCCGCGAAAAACTTATTTGTCAGTTTAGTGGGATCGTGTTTCCGAACGACCGCAGCAGTATTATCCATAAACGAGATATGCAATAAAATGTCGACAAGTCCGTCTGGCAATAAATACGATACGGTTAATTGAGTAATGAAGGTGATAATAAAAAAGGCTAAATAAGCTCTGAAAGGGTCCCTTTCCCATACGTTTAAGATTAGATTGCGTCGTGGAAAATTTACGATCGCCGTATTGATTCTATCCACTATATCGGTAATTCGCCGTCTATACCGCCGAACAACCAAACTGTACGAGTGATAGTCATAAGGAATCGCTGGTCCTGACTCTGATATCAATTAATAACTTTGCCAATAAGAAGCATGCTATGTTTGTTATACTTTGTTGTACGTTAAATGGACAATTTCTATCATTTCATTAATTATTTACAACAAAACTATTGACTCGACCCCCATGCTATTTAAGAATTTTAAACGGAGGGCCGTGGGGGCAGGGGCGACTGATACGCCATAACGAAATATTCCAAAAGATGTCAACAACCCCTAACAACAAAAATTGACGTGTCACAGGAATTTTTCTTAAAATGAGTAGTTTTCATGTTATTCCTACTGGATACTTTTCGCTGGGACACCCTGTATACATATTTTGTTGTATACGCTGATCAGAGGACTGAACTGTTTCAAAAATGTACTTTTCTCAAAAAATGATTTTTGAGACATTTTTGCACGATCACGATGTCACATTTACTAATAATTCGCAAATGTATTCACAGTTTATCAGTGTATAGAGCAGTTGTTTTATTGAGGTATATCTGGCTGGTTGTTGGTGTAATTGTGTGTGTGTGTGCGCGTGCGCGTGCTTTTGGATGTGTGCATTTGCATTTGTGTATGGCTAATAGGGTTAAACTAGAATTAATCGGATTCCCATCTTAACTACTCTAGTAAATTATTAGGGCTATCCCCGAGTTGACCCATTTGGTTTCATAACTAGCTTTTATCCGCTGCTTTTAAATTTATATTAACATGGATATTATATTCTTTCGGTATGTACATATTTAATTAACTTACAATTACGACTTTTATGCCTTTGTCAGCTAGTTAAAACAAACTTCAAACGTTCATTACAACTTCAGCTATATTGTTATTATTAGAATATGGCTTAAATTTATTTAATTATTTATCAATATTATTAACAAAAAATCCTAAAATTTTGATCAATATTATTCGAGCGCAAAATGTATTACATTTTTCTCCTTTGCAGTTGGAGCGTAACTATGCGCTCTCAATGTAAAACACTACTTTATGCACATTTGAAAACGACTCTTATAGTTTTAATTACTTTAAGAGTTACCCTTAGAATTCGTATCCTGTTTTAATGAAAACATTATTGGACGACATAATTAACTAGTACATATTTTAAGTTGCTTTATTTCTATATAGAAGACACAAGTTTTGGTTACGTCGGTTCGGTACTCTGGGACTTATTAAAGACCAGTATAAATGACAACGAGGACATACGAATCATGAAACAAACAACAATTTCCAAAATGCTATGAAAAGTATCCATCCCAAAGGCGAAAAATAATAAATTATACCCTAAGTTATCTGCCGGATGGTAACGGCGCATGGGGTCCTATTATTTCAACAACTTTTATTTCAATAAAATTAAACATAGCTAAGATAATGCGAACTACCACATTTAATACTTAATTAACATAATCATAAATGAAACAGACAACAAAAAGAAATATGGAATTATCATCGAAAATAAATGTGATATGATTTTTTTCTAAAACTAAAATGCTATTTGCAATTTAAAAAAAAGAGAAATGGCGATATTTTAAGAGGCAAGAACGATAGGAAAAAGTTTTCGCACCAATTTCACAAATTTACAAAGTATTAACGGTGTAATTAAATTTTGAAGTAAATAATTTTGTGGTTAATTATTATAATAAAATTGATATCAATTTCCGGTATAAACGGAAAGAAGGAAAAAATATTGGTTGTCTTTTACTTGTCGTTCTCCACAGTATTAATATATTATTTATTTATTTATTATCAATATGGCTAACGACCAAAAAATACAAATTGAAAAGCTCTGTATACTATACCAATCAATAATGTATAAAATTTACCTCATTAAAATAATATTAATGTTAATGCAGATTACAACTTTTCGATAAATACAAAATTTCATACAAATTCGTTTGTCCCTTTTTGCCGAAACATACCAACTTATAAAATATTACATAACATCAGTAGTATTTTGACCGTGGCTATGAAACGACAACGGTAATTAGATTCGATCCCTCTAATGGTAGTTTAATTATGTGGCCGCGTTTGCTATGATATAGGGTAATATCGACTTGTTTATTTCAAAAGCGTGGTTTGTTACATATCGCGTGGTCTCTTTGAAGTTGAAATCTATACAGGATTACCAAAATGTGGAAACGGTAAATTATTTCCAAATCTAATGATTTAATTTTAATCTGTATGAATGAGAAAATTCTGAAACAAATTGGTGGAGTCCTGAAAATTTCTACTCGGCTTCGTTTTGTCACAATAATCAGTCAAAATTGAAGCCCTTTAAATAAATATTACCGAAATGCCAAAAACCGGAATTTAACCCCTTTCATCAAATCTCCCAAGAATATGTTTTTCATAAAAAGTAAAGCAAGGTTCCGAAAGAAGAGATGTGCTTCATTGTTAACTTTTTTTGTTTCTCATTCAAATTTCCTTTAACAATAAATTTTCCATTATAATCCCATTAAAATCATTGCACATTTTAGTAAATTTCCACAGAAAGTAATTTTTTAATTTTCTCAAAGCAATTGTCCTAACCTTAAACACAAATTACCCTGTATATAGAGTCGCAGCCACAAGCTGATCGAAATCGGATGCTCTCCCCTACGCCAGTAACACCCCCGTTGTTTTCTTCAGCACAAAGGCGAAGGCGGCATGAAATTGCTTTGTTTGCAGGGGAAAATATCAAAACACTCGTTGCCTCCTCCTGTTTTCTTCATGTAATGCATTCTTTCGTTATCTGGGCAATCTGAGAACGCGTAGTTGCATTTACTTCCACAGGCCAACGGCATCCGCAATTAAGGAACCCTGTCTTTTTCCTTCCTTCTCGGGAAAGCAAAAATTTGTAATTTTTTCATTCCATTATGGTCGTCCGTATACACTTTTAGGCACGCAATAAACGATGGCGAAAGATCCAGAAAGAAATGGTGCCAGAATAAATGCCTGCGATATTATTCCGAGACCGAATCGAATGCCTTATTGTTGTCGACTGGATATGCTTTTCGGCAGCTAAGGTCGGACTCTGAGGTCCGGAGCTATGAAAGAGGAAGGCCGAAAATATAATATTTTCGGGCAAAATGTCTCGCGACTCATTGATTTTATTTATCAGTCATCGGGTGTCCAAAGGGCATGATGCATGTCCTATACGAGGACGACTTCATTTATGAACGTAGTACTGTATAAATAAAATTACACTCGACAAATTTTGGAGCGAGCGTTACGTGCTCACCATTATTTTCCACACCGCTATCTCTTATTTTGGTCTCCTTTCTGCTTCACCCAGCAGCCACCTGGCTGCTCGATTTCTTTCAATTTGAATCGTATTTGCACCGCGCTTCCGCTCTTTCGTCAAATTCTGCGATTCGCACGGCGTGCATGCATTCATTACTATGCTTTATACGTAGATACGTCTCTGTTCTCTGGATATATCGGTTCGTCGCGCCATTTCGCGCGCCGCAATAATCACAGTATTACCTTCCGACCTGCCGTCGGGTTAAATCCTCTCTTGCTTTTATAAAATTTTCACGTCACTTTGGTTTCCCGATTCGCTTATTTATTCATTACATTATAGCATTTTGCTCTGTTTTTAGTCACTTCGTGCTCTCTTAGCGTTTATGGGCTCATGCATTTTTTAAGTGGCGAAGTAAATTGAAAGTCGTTACGAAACTACAGGGAAGTGCAAGTTGCGGCTCGAAGTATATTCTCTAAATTATCGAAATCCTAGGAAAAAAACTTCAGTTACCTACAGATTTCAATAAACAAACAAAAAATGATGACAATAGTATACGCTAAATTAGCGTATGTATAATTGGAAAAAAGCAGCTCGGAAAGAAATATCTAAATAGCGCCCCTAAAGGCTAAATTAAGAACTATGTCATACATAATTAATACTTTACCGCGGTAAGTTATTTTAAGAACCCAAATCTTGGGACACCCTGTACCTGCAACAATAAAGGAATAAACGGTTTGTCGTTTTTCCTTTTTTTTTTCATTGCGCGTCGTTGGATGTGACCGAATAAGACTCTAAGCCGTCTTAAATATTCATTAGGGTTCTGTATGTTTATGCGTGTGTTTGAACGATTGCGTTTCCGGTCCTTTCAAGCCATAAACAGTCACCATTGAATTTGATATGATTTTCTAATGCGACTGCATCATTAAGAGAAGCATCACGCATATTCGGGGTCATCGCAAATTTTCAGACGTCCTGGCCGTCCCCATATATGCCAATTTGTTTGCTCGTACGTACGTTTTATTCGCAATCAGATGACGTATGCATCAAGTCGCATTGGCCCTTGTGCCGTTCGTGTTCGTTTTTGCGAATTGCACAATCAGCCCCGTTGTTACGTAATAAATAGTTTCCCATCGAATGCGACTCGTTCCGGTTTGCGATGCATGTTGATTAACGGCGATAGTGCAATAATACGTACTCAAAACGTGCATTAATTCGAGTAATTTTTCCGCCCGTGGATCGTTGAGCGGCTTTTTATGCGATTCCCTTGCACGTTTTATTTGGCAAAAGGCCTCTCTTAACAATTTCATACAACTAACACTGTTTAACTGCAATTGGTCGATTCGATTTTTCCGCACGGCGCAATGTCATAAGCCATTTTGTTGCTTGCGAGATGTATGTGTTTTTTAGTATGTCCGTGACACAGCCGTGGTCAACCTATACACTAACACAAGCACTACCTGTTTTCCGAATACGGCTACCCGCACAAAAGCCATTTATTATTTCTGGCTCGTTTAACGGAATGCCATTTTGCTGAGGCCTAATTTTCAATTTTTTCTTCGCATTCATGCACTTAATGCGGCCAAACCAACTAGCCGAGATTAAAGAGGGTTTGTAAGATTAACTGGACGTTTCATTAAACGTTTGCTCATCTTTCCGATTAGCTGGGAAGTCAAAATAAAGCGTGGCTAGCGTCGGGTGAAAAGCGTATGCGCATTCATGTAGGGAAAACCAAACAGGATGGTTCCTTTGAGAGGAAGGACATCGCCAGAATGTGAAGCAGAACCGTAATGTGAATGGAAAAGCCACAGCAGTTGCTAAACTTTTATTTTAGATTTTTAGTCTTAATGTGCCCCATCCAGTTCCAGTGGAAAACTGGAACGAAGTGGACAGGACAAAATATTTTCCTTGTTCAAATGTCCGTTCATATTAATTTCAACTTCAATTGTGTTCGGCCAATGGGTCAAACGGGGTCGAAGTACAGTGTTACTATCGAAAGGACATTTTAATGCTATTTTTCGTCTAAAATGTTTTTAGAAATGTATCCAAAATCAAATTAAAACTTAAATTAAAAAGGATATTAGAAAATGTAACCAAAATGTAAAACTGGTTAAAGATTTTGCTTGTCTGTCACCATTGAAAAAAGATTATCTACTTTAAAATATTTTTAGTTAGCGGGAGAACGTTAACTTCGTTATTCAACTTTTATATTTCGTAGCATTAAAAACAGTTGCCAAGCAACGGAAGATTACTTATTCGCAATTTTCATTATCCATCGATGACTTTAATTTCCCGGCACATCTTTACTTGTTAATTAGTTTTTCTCGTTTTTCCTCCGAGGGCGGTCGATTTAGTATGGTCGGCGTCTGCTCATCATCGCGCTCTAATATATGTAAAAATACTTCACTCTAAAGTCTAAGTAATCTGAAATTCATCAGAGGCGGCGGAAAACAGTCAGTCGAGCAGTCCGTTTCAAGGAGCGTGCTTCTAATTAGGCCTCGCATGTGTTTTTCGTAAATCCTTCTTCTGCTCCGGCTTTTTATTGCCTGCCTGCCTAGCAAGGGTCCCGATTCAGGTGAATTGCCTTCACTCATAATCAACGGCTTAATTACGAAATTTCTATGATTGCCTTTCGCTGAGTGGATTTCCGTACATAAAAGTCATTCTTTGAGAATACGTACACTTATAACAGCTATTGAATTTTTTTTTTACTCATTCACTTTAAAGTCGTATTTCACGCACGCATAACAAATGAACAGGCACATTCACTTTTACGCACTAATTAAAAGTTAAAATTTAACTTCACGCACTCGTTACGTAAATAACTATTAAGGACCAATAAATTCGATCACTTTAATTGAGTAATATTAATTCAACTATTTTTTTCTTAAAAATGTTATTGAAAATACAGGAAATTTTATTTGATTCTGTGACTCTATAGTTTTACGTCAACTTAAATATCCGCACTGTGTGTATATTTGAACTAGTCAAACAGTAAGTCATTTCGGAATGGCACTTTTCCAGTCGAGATTATTCGTTTTTTCGCTTGGTCGTTCTTCCGTTTGCTCTCTTGTTTATTTTTAGTCTTTTCATCTTGTTTAACTTGCACAGGCACAGACGAAGGTTTCCATCTATGCATGCATTTTAGGTTCATATACAGGGTTCTGTGATACAGGACGCCAGGATGGTAATTTTTCTTTTTCCATAGATTTCTTACCAAAGTTTAAATTTGATTTACCCGAAAACAGTTGGAAAATTAAATTGAAATTCCTATGTTCCGTCTTGCAACCCACGCATCATCCGGTATATTGTGCTTGATTTACAGTTTGCAAGCACACCTATAGATCTAATGGATTCCTAATTACCGCAGTGATTCAGTTTCGAGGCACCTCTTGCAGTATTATCTGGCCAGCCTCCGCTTAATACAATATTATATCAGTGCCGACCTCGTGAACTCTTCGCCGAAGTTCGAATCTGTTTAGTAGACATTCGTTGGTCGATTTCCAGTTTGTCTAGGGTCTAGTGGGTTTGCTTTGCATCGGTCGCTTACTTAATACCACCCTAATGCGCGCAATTAACAATATCAGCGCATGAGTGTATTGTGGGCAAACGTCATGAGCAGACCATAATTGCATCGGGTTTTATCAAGCATGCTAATAAATTTCTACCTCGCATCATAAATCATCTTCGTAACAACACCCGGACGCGCGCTCTCTCCCTCTGTCTCTGTCTCTCTGTCTGTCTCTTTCTCTATGGGTCGGTGGAAGACCGAGAAAAACACGAAACTTCTTCTGCGCTCCTTCTTCTAAGCGGTGCGCGTTATTAAAACGATTATTTGCGCGTAATTGGAGTATTAAAATTCCATTTAGAGATAGTCATACGTAATTAGTTTAATATTTCCGTGGAACTTTCGGCGTCTTCGTTGGCGTCTGCTAGCAATTTTCAATCGGGCGCCATTCCTTCTCGCATCCCAACTCCGCGAGCTTGCCGTTATTGCAAGCAATCGATATAAGAATGTGGAAGCGTTTTTATTCCAGACACTGTGTATGATTCCGGTCGCGAAATCATGTTTTCTGTGTCAATTAATAGGTCTAATTATATCGCTATTTTTCTAAAAGTAATTATTGATTTCTGCTACATTTGCAATAATTTTACGAAAATATTTTGTGTTTTGTGTTTCATATACAAGGTGACAAGGAAAAAAATATTTTTGATCATAACGTTTACCTTTCTTTTTAACGTAATATCATTGACTTATAAGTACAAAGTATAAAATAACTAATAAGTATTATGTTATTAATCAGTGGTAATATCCTGAATATTATCATATTTTTCAAATCCTGAGTAAAAAGATCTATTTTTGTGACTTTTCCACATACCTTTTATTGCCGCAGTTCATTTTTTATTTTTATTCTTTATTTACTTCACAAAGATGAAAAACTTCTATAGCTTCTGCTTTTTGTTGCTACAGAAACCGAAGAATAAAATCAAAATTTATGCATATGATTTAATTAAGGTGTTTTTTTTCATTTGACATTTTACTGTGATTCCAAAAATAAAAAATATACTACCCTAATTCCGTTACAACCAGCACTAATTAAAAATTAAAACGTATGGCAATTAATCAAAATTTTGCAAAATCAGTCGCACAATAAACAAATAACAAGGTTGACTATATGAATGTGTTGTCACTCGGTTATTCTAATGTCAGACTGTAACATGCGTGATGGTTGCTACGTAACATTAAGAAAAGGTTAGTTAAATCTAAGTACGTTACCACTAAAATGATATAGGAGCAGACGTAATACTTTAATGTTAAGGCTTGCAAATGCTATTATTTCTTAACAAGGCGTGGAAATTTCGTTTCGAAGTACAGTTAGCTACAATTAATTTATTGCGGTCTTGAAAAAGTCCTAAAGACCATCATTAGGCAAAGACGACTTGATGCAGATTATTACAATATGACATTCTGTGCATTTTTTTTTAATTAAGGTTTTTAAGCCACACTAACGTCAATCGGGCTTTGTAGTCGGGACATTTAATTAAAGAACAAATCTCTTTCAAATGTACAATGGAATAAGTTTTTTATGCTCGAAATTGTAGGAAAAATATTAAGCGAAACAGATAATTTTGATTATAAATTCATAGGAATTCCGTATACAGGGTGATGCGCTATTTTAATGCCTGGGGCACTAAATTAAATATTATTTCAAACAATTTTATAATAAACAATGTTGATTCATTTTTATTTTCAATAAAAAAAAATACTACTCTGTATAATGGAAAAATATTTACATAACAAAATATTAACACATTGTAATTATTCTACACTTATAAGTGAAGCTACGATGCAGATAACGAAATCCTTTAAACTAATAAATAAATTGTCACTCTTGGGATTATTTCTGAGCGAAGAATCCATGTTTGGCGTAGCACACTACACAATACCACTTGTATTTTGCACTCTCGGTTTTAACATTCGATTCGACATCATAAAGAAGAGATCCGAACCTACACTCTGATTAAGGAAACTGGAAGCCGCCACTTTTACTTGCTCGCTTCGGGATTGAAATATTAAATGCGGCTCTCCTGGGCGCCAGACATTGCGAATCGAAACTGTTTTTCCAGATAAATTTTGCACATTCGCAATCTTTTAGAGATGAGGGCGAGGCGGATCGAGAGCTGAGAGTGGATTCGATGTTGCATTTCTATTGCTTCCGTCTCTACGATAATTAACTATTAGTAGCCCGGTGCAGATAGAAAAAGTCAGCCATTGTTGTTGATTTCCGCCGGTGGCAGTGGCGGCGCCGTTTTTGTGATAATAATAAATATACATCCACAACGGAATCGACGTGGCAATGTTGGCTAGGAAAATGGGATTTCATGCATCGCGACTGTTGCGGTTCCGCTCGCCGGGGCCGTAATCCACATAATGCGATCCCGAAGATTAATCAAGGAATTTTCATAACGTCCGTGGGCCTCGTAACCGGCGCTGCCACTGTTTCATTCCGTGCGTCGCGCGCGGCCGGAACAAGTTGCTGCACGTTGATGACGACGGTAATTGGCGAGCGGCAGACTCTTCGCGCCAGCTTCTTATTCCACGTTCGCGCCCCATTCCGAGCGTAAAGTGGCGCGTGCACGCGAAATTTCACTTTACAGGATTACCAACGGACGCTTCTCGATATTAATTCGCGATGTGCTTGTTTAGGCACTGCCTGTACGCGGAAAATAAGAAAAACTATATTTGCCGGAACGAGATACTTATGCTTATACAGAAACTACTAGAAAATGCTCGCAGCTCCCTCGAGGAACTCTTTTCTAAGTATGTATATACTTTCCGAAAATAATACTCTTCACATTTCGACTATATATATGCACACGTAATATGAGTAACTATGCATCCAAACTGACATTGTAATGGCATATGTTACTCAACCGGGAGGGAAAACGTTTCGCGCATAATACCGCCCTCCTGGTTCGCAGTCGGGCCGTAACAATGTTCTCACGATATAAGACTCTACTTTACGCTCTCGTATTGTAAATAACTATTACGTGCATGGGCAGTCTATAAACAAACAGGATAACATCATATTGCACTCCCAAGAACAAAAATTGCAATTGAAAATAGCAAGAAAAAAAAAACAGCTATATTTTTCGATATTTTGAATATGCTTTCTAATTGCTTGAAATATGTCGATACCTTTCTTGGATAAACAGAGTGCGCGCATTCATTTCTCTTCGCTGATTGTTTGCTACCAAACAAGCAACCGACGTAATCAATAACCTTCTGGCTTTGTATTAGCATGGAATATCTTTGCAAAACTGCTATGCATTTTGCACGCTCGTTTCATTTAAATTAACGGCTAAGGTGTACAGAATGCTTTTATTTTGGTCGAAGAAGGAAAATCTCATTGATACTGTTAACTTGCGTTATACTAAAAAAATCATTACCAAATTTCAAGGAATCAATTTTGATATATTCGTTATACAAATGAAGATAGTGATTAGTTTCAATGCAATTGGGTTCCTTATAGGGGTAGTAAAATTTTACACTGTTTCCAAGAAAACTTTCATTGTTTACGCGAAATCCTCAATTATGATGGGCTTTTTTTTGTCTTACATTTACTTGGAAAATTAAGCAGGGAAAACATCCTGTATATTGAAATCCTCGCTTTCCAAAGACTTCGCCGCAAATCAAGCCCGCCTCGTTCCTTTTTCCTAAATATTTATGAGCCCGTCTGATAATTCCAATTTGTAAGTAAGCATATGCAAATGCGCTGTCGAATAAAAGCTCGCGTTTCCACTCTTTCTGCAAACATACACCGCTCGCACTTGGATAGCGGCTCCTACTTCGGCCACTTTATGCCGGTTTAAACGTATCGTATGTATACAACATGTACCCGATACACAATTTCCGTGCGCCGCCCCTCTGCTCCTGCCATATCGCATATAGGTACTGATGCTGTCAAAGTAATGTTTGTCAATAATAGTGGAGCATAGGGCAGCGAAGCTCTCTATGCTATGCCATTACTTTCACGCCTGCAAGTCTGCAATGTCTAAAATGTCGTGAAACTCGCAGCCGTTCATTTTAGTTCCATCTTTGAGTGCCTTTGTACCTTCGGCGGCTTGCCTGCCAATCTAATTCGGGTTCCCTTAATTAACCCGACGTACGCAGGCGACATATAATTCCTATTTTGCATGCAACAATAATCAAAGGCGGCTACAAACATATTTTACGCTACGACTTGACTCATTACCGAGCCAGTGTTTAACGAAACAATCGAATTAATACTTGGACTGCATCCCCAACTTAACTAATTACTCGCACAAAGTTATATGTCGAATCGGCATCTGACCTCGTTTACCAACGGGGTGACAATTTCTTATACAGGATTGATATTTTCTATACATTTTTGTTTTATGCGATCGGTTGTAGGTGGATTTTTCATTTCAGAATTATCTTTTTTTTTTCAATGTTAAAAAGTGGTTGTAGAAGGATTTGCAAAGTGCGCTTTTTTTAATTTTAAAGCTTATTTCTATCGGGACAAAAAAGAATGCTTATTGCACTAATGCATTGGTTTTATGATCACAGACGAAATCTCGATATTTTATTTATTTTCATTTGTTTCAACTGATTATAGTATTGATTAAAGATTTTCATAATTTTTTTCTCGTCTCATTTTCTATTTAATTTCAAGGAAAAAAAATAATAACTTATGCTCACAAGTTGCAATTACAGCTTTGTCAGTTTTGCATTGTCAAATTTAACATCTTTGAAAGTTCTCTTTTTGTATCTGATCGGTTTTACGGTACTTCGTTAGCATTTAATGCGACCCTCCTGTGTCGATTGCACCTTTATTTGCAAACTAATATGCATTTGCGCTATATTTTTTTTACATTGCAATTTCGATTTTGTAGATATTTTATAACAAAATTTTTTATTCGCATTAATCTGAGAAAGGAAATCGGAATTGCAATTCTGCATTGTTGCGTTCGTCCGAAAGGAACAAAAAAATAACATCTCTGAAATTTCGCTACAATGTTCTCTCATTTATCAGTCGGCGATATTTACAATTGGATTGAAACATTAGCACGTGGTACTTAAGCAAACATTTGGCAAACATTTCCACTCAATCAGAGAGCTCCTAATTTGAAAAATTGGCAGTTTCCCAACGGAGATTACGAAGCGAAAAGTGCGCCATAATGGATATGGGTATCGTCACTTTTGACAGACACGCAAGATGGAATTAAACGGAATCCTCTATCATTTTCGACGAACTATCTAAGCGTTATCCTATTATTAGTACCCAATTCCGTCGGTCTCGCTTTGCCTAAAATTAGATCTTTTAACTAAATAATTATCGGGACGTTGCGGGATGACTCTCGTGCGGTTGCTGGTTTCATGCGTGCGCGGCGTCGCGAAAATTCGTAATCAATTTCCTCCGCTTTCGAAAATTCCCAAAATGCCGCTGTCCATTGATTTGCGCCACCGGAGAATTAGTTATTTTGGCCGTAACTGCGCCAGCAACAGCATCAACACAATTGGTCCGTCCAGAGAGTACGCTGCGAAATTAAATGCACACGCTTGCACAATAGGATTGGTGACTGTAGTATCGAAATGGCAAAAAAACGCGTTCTGTACAGGGTCTCCCAAGTTGTGTGGCTTATTAAATTATTATGGAAACAAGAAATTGCTGAGTTCTGAAACTTCGCATGATCCACTTATAGGAAATGATCTACATTATTATTGAATTTGAATACTCGTACAACTTCCGGTTATACCGGAAGTAGCCATCAACTTCGTTATTTCAAATTGAACACCCCAATTTTTGTTTCATATTTTAATTCTTTTTGGAAAATAAAGATTTTGTAAAAACAGTTTCCATGTTTCTATGCCAACTTTTCCGGCTATAACTCATTTCTGGTTATTTTTGCCAAAATTGGTGTCATGAGAAAAAAATCATAACTTCCACTAGCAGTATCTTCAGGCTTACAGACTCGGCAGTCATGAGCTTCTGCTTCTTTGAAAAGAACGGACGATCTGTTGTTTCGGTTCTTTCTGTACTGTCTTTTTGACATGCAAATTCACGAGGAATGCAATGTTTTTTCATGTATATCTTTCCTACTTTTCCCATTACATGATACTCCATAAAATTTTCCATATCATTCGGTAACTAAAAAAATGTTCCAACTTTTAAAGGAAAAGCATTTGCAGATGTTTTTACTTGCAACAAAATGATCTTCACAGAAAAATAAAGCACTTGTTGAAGATTGTAAAGACTTTGGGTCTCTTCTTGCCACTGCCGTCCATGTTTAAGATTGGCTGGCACTTGAATAATCATTGCATTCAAATTAAATAATATAGAATCAAGAGAACCAAGAAACTAATTGAAACAAGGAAAGAGTAGACACTTTATACCGTTTTAGCTAAGATTTCAAAATTTGATTTTCAAACTTAAATTGCAAAACCAAAGCGAACTAAAAAAAAAATTACTCATATGTTTTAGTTGAATAATAATGTTTCATACTAGCCACTCTTAAAAAATTAATCACCTAGCCTATTGGCAAATAATTTCGTTCGCATTGCTTTAAGCAAAACTTTTCCAATGAATTATTTTATTGCGAATAATTAAGCGGGGTCGTTACGACAATCGCGAGAGATAGTTTTTTATTGATTAGCTAGGACAACATTGCACTTTTTTGGATAAGCTTTTAAAAGCAGGAAGCATTATAAATCTTACCGCGCCGATGTTAAATTGTAATATATGTACTTGTTAGAATTATTCTTAACAGTATTTGTTGTATTTTCGCAATGTCTCCTTCGATTTGATTTACGGAAATGCAGTCTTGAGAGTGATTCCTGTTGTTGGCCCACTTTTACTTTTCGCCACGTCGAGTGTCACGTCGCACACCTTGGATCGCTGCCCTGAATCGTCTACATTACAATCGTTTATTGCACTGAGTTAAAATTACTATTACATTTCGGAGGCGGCTTCTGCTTCTACCGTTGCCGCAAGTACACAGTTAATTAGATAGAGGAATGCGTTATACGTGAGGAATTCGTGTGGTGCTTGAGAACAGTTCCTATCAATTTAGTGTTATTTCGAACGTTCCTGATAAAAGTTAATGGTCGCTCGCTCACGCATTATTTGAGACATGCACGGCATTACTCGAACGGATTTAATCAAATTACATACGTACGTATACGCATTTACAGGGCGATTCTGTGAATACTGAATGGAATAGAATCCAGGGGAGAAACGCTAAACGCTAATTACACTGGTCAACAAAATTTTAAACTTTTTTTTGCCACATTAAATTTTCAGTATTTTTATTATAATATAGGGTGTCGTCGATAAAAATAATCGGTTCCAAATTTTTTACAACCCAAGATTTTTTTTTCAAATATAAAAATATGAAGAACAATAAGATACTTGTAAATAAAAAAAGTATAATAAATAAAATAAAGGAAAATGCTACGATTTTCGGGAATATTTGGCTTCTGGTTGGTCCCTTTTAATCGTCCAGCAGTAGCCAGCCAACATCCTTAGGCTGCATTTACTCTGATAACGCTTTTTTATGTATGAAATGTTCTGATGGATCCTTTCTCCTTGTTCATCGCTTAGAGCGCCCAAATTTTCCGGAAAAAAATCTAATGGCCACCTAGGATAAAATTTAAAAATTGAATTTTTGAGTACTTCAAAAATTAGAAATTAACGAAACACATATTTTTAAACTCAGAATTGTCTCTAGAATCCAAAAAAGTAAAAAAAAAGTGGGGGTTGCCATTTAAAAATCAAAAGTTAGGGTCATTTCCGGTGAAACCGGAAGTGATACAAAATTGAAATTTATGTCAATAAATCGGAAATATCGTCTTATATAAGTGTACCAATTTTTGTAAAAATCGGGTGGTAAACAAAGAAATGCCAGGGGTGGCCCTAAAACCTGGGCCACCCNCCGGTATAGTTTCCATTTGTTCTAGAAAGTTCTAGAACATTCTAGAACATTCTATGCTTTCTGCGCCGCCGCCGCATCGGCTGCAGCTAGCGCACCGCAGGCACTCAGTCGTCTATGTGCTGAGTTATAGTGTGCCACGCCGTTTAATCGCTCTGTGCTTTTAATCAATTTTGTGCCAATTACGCCGAATAAAATTATCAGGTATGCTACATTGTCATTACTAATTAACGATGTTTCATTTTTCAATTTGATTTGTTTGCTAATTGTTCTTTTTTCTGTTTTTTTTTTTTACGAATTTTCAGAGAGGAATTCATCCTTCGTCCACCCAATCCGGCCGACTCCTAAGCTGAGGTTTTCTGCTCTTCTGCTTTGCCAATCGGTAAGTGCTTGCTTTTTATTTCACATTTAAT
>JASKGO010006539.1:0-17460 GCA_030556065.1 Holobus sp. GC000080
GACGAAGACGAAGACGAAGACGAAGACGAAGACGAAGACGAAGACGAAGACGAAGACGAAGACGAAGACGAAGACGAAGACGAAGACGAAGACGAAGACGAAGACGAAGACGAAGATGAAGAAGAAGAAGAACTCACGTATTGTGTACAAAAGCTCTTCAATACTATATCACAGTGGCGTGATAGTTATTACACATTGCTCGGTGTCATTACATGAAATATAATGACAAATAAAAAGCCATAAAAGACTCTTTATTACCTTATAATTTACTAATCGCTGACACCGACCGAAACGTTACCGTTGTTCTCGCCTTTTAGTTTTTACTCTTTTCGTTTACACTTTTTCATTTTTATTTATTTATTTATTTTTTAAATTATTTCTTATTACTTTTTTCGTAACGAAACTAATGATTTTAAAATATGCAACAAAATAAAACAACAAAATAAAAGCAAATTAGAAAAAAAAAGCAGAGTGTAAAAAAGCTTTAAATTTTTTTGTTATATTAAAACATAAAACGATTTGCCGAATCGAGCAGGAAAACGGTCGTAATTAATTAACGGCTCATTAGTGGAGCAGACGAGCTCGGTGTTTCGTTATACCGTACTGTGTAGTATTGGTTAACTCTTTATATACTCGTTATCTTTACTAGTGCGTGTGTGTGTGTGTAAAGTGTGTTTCATCTGCAGAAGGTTTTAACTTTTAATGTCTTATTAAAATTAAGCCGATTCCTAAGAGCGCGCGCCATATTCTTAATTGCTTCTGCTTTTATTAGTTATTCCGGATGGAAATGAAAAAAATACAGTGATGTAATTTAAACACTGTAATTTATTTTTCTGTATTATTAGCTTTTTTTCTTAATTTTTAGGAAAATTGTTCATTAATTTTATCAATTTATATTACGATATGGTTGTAAAAGTAGGAACATTTTTTTCAACTACAAAAGAAATTGTAGTTTTGATTTTTGTCAAAGTGAAAGTGGAAAAAGGAAAACTTTTCTTTCAGCTATTTAAAAATAGTTTTTAATGATAAAAAACTTTGCTAATTATTTTTTTATAGTTATTTGCAATTAAATATTAAAAAATATTACAAAAGTATTTTAGAAATAGCTGAAAGTAAAGTGATCCTTTTCCACTTCCAGAGAAGTGTGGAAAAAGGATAACTTTCCTTTACTTCACTTCGATAAAAAATAACCAAAAAAGAGTCCTTTTGAAACCACAAAAAAGTGGCTTTTTTTTTTGAAAAAAAAAATGAATAAAATGAAGCAAAAGACGAGGAGCAATAAGTGCGCGATGATTGAGCAAAAAGCGACGAACCCTTTAATTATTCACTTAATGTTTCTTTAATTAAGACTCTAATTGCTTCATGCAACTTTACCATGTCTTTGTTTACTTTTAAATTCGTGCGCTGTTGCTTTACAAAGAACTACAGGCAACAAAAAATTCGTTGCTTTACCTTTTCAGTCATTGCAATCTTTTCCTAAGTACAAAATCGGATGATTCATTAAAGGCATTAAAGACAATTAATTATCATCATTTTAATTGTATTAGGTTTTTAAGTTTCATTAGTTTAAACTTTACTTACTTCCGCATTTAATACGTTTCTGTTTTCAATTGAAACTTAAAAATGAATTAAATTATAAGAAAAAAACTTACAGAGCTTCTTCAAAGTAAAGAATCCTTTGGAATTTTTGGCTTACCTGTAACGAAAAAGAACAACAACATTAATGATGCAAGAATAAAAAACTGAATTAGTAATTAAATAATAATTAATAAAATTTATACTCTAATTAATTTCGACTCGATTAAAGAATTTATTAGCCATTAATTAACGACTCATTAATTGCTGCACATAAAAATAATTAGGAATTATCCAACTGAAAAATTAATAATTTATTGTTACAATGCTATAATAGTAAATGTTAATTATATTAAAAAAAAAGAAAATATATTAAAAAAAAAAAAAGAAAACTAAGTTTTGAGCGCAAGTAAAATATATTGAGGTAAATTGAGCTTAAGTGGGCGTAATGACAGATGTCAATCGATTTCGAAAAATCGTGGGGGGACTTGCATGTACCGACATTTATATACTTACTCACAATATATATGTACAGATATATGAATAGATATATGTATAAATAAACTATAGGTATATGTATATGGATTTCTATATCGGAGATTTTGTCGCTTAGAGTAGAAATTGCTTTTATTATAAAGTTAAAGTTATGCGAAAATCGAGAGCCGCCTCCGCATCTTTTCCCTATCTATCTCTCTCTTCTCGCGATACGATTTTTGCTTTCCGCTCTGGCTAAGTAAACTAATATGTTCACTTTGCACAAGTTGCACATTTCAATATGTACATTACTATAATACATACATACGGAAAGACACTTTGTAAGTGTTCCTTTCTTGGTTTATTTCTATATACAGTGCAATTTTTATTTCGCACCTCAATTTCTACAATTCATTTCTATTAGAAAAGTCAGTAATTAAAAAACAAAAATGATTTTTTAGTAATCTTAGTTTTTATTTGTTTTTCTTTCATTCAAAATGGTATCACCATTGATATTTAATTCTCATGTCAAAGTGAAATAAAGTAAAGTTATCCTTTTTCCACACTTCACTGGAAGTGGAAAAAGGATCACTTTACTTTCAGCTACTGTCAAAAATAGATTTTACTGAAAAGAAAGTTTGCTAATATTTTTTTTTGCAATTTAATATTAATAAATAAATGAGTAAATAAATAACTGAAAGTAAAGTGATCCTTTTTCCACTTTCAGGAAAGTGTGGAAAAAGGATAACTTTACTTTACTTCAATTTGAATCCTTGGCAATTCATTTTAACTGAATTTTTCATTAATTTCAATTTAATTTTTAATTAATTTGACTCGATTTCTTATTAACTGTTAATATCAAGGATTCAAAGTGAAGTAAAGTAAAGTTATCCTTTTTCCACACTTTCCTGAAAGTGGAAAAAGGATACTTTACTTTCAGCTATTCCAAAAAGACTTTTTAAGTTCTCTGTCGTTAAAAAGTATTTTTTTAATAGCTTTAAGTAAAGTTATCTTTTTTCCACTTTCGGTGTGGTGGAAAAAGGATAACTTTACTTAATTTCACATTGACATGAGCAATGATGATCTATATTAATAACTAAAAACTAACATTGAAAAAAAAAGTGGTCAAAAAAAGTTTGTTGCATTTAGAAAAGATTGCCCTGTATATGCTATACATTTGGAATAATAGCAAATTGTAGTAAGAAATCCATTTCTGTATTTGCTCTAAGGTCTAAGCTTTAGCTCTACATAAAAATACACATAGATATTTGTACCAGAAGTAAATAAGCCTATGTACTGATGTATAAGTACGATTACATAGAGACCGATGCATATGAGAATAAGGAGGAGAGAAATAGTGGACGAATTTAAATACAATTTTAGTTACACTTAGAGTCTTAGACATACATCGGAGGAGAGATATCTGCGTGCCGTTTCTGTGCAGACTTTATCGAACGTAATAATGGTGCACAATCGCGACGATAATGTCTTTTCCGGACGAATAATATGCATGAAAGAAGTATAAATAGAGGAGAACCAAGAGATTATCTCATCCATTCCTTCCACTTCTTTCCGTTCAATCTTTTACTTTCTTTATCTTTCTTATAATATCTATTTGCCTATATACTTACAACTTTAACAACTACATACACTTTACTTGTGCAATTCTTAAAGGGTCTTTTGCTTCTTTACTAATAAATTTGCAATAAATATTTATAAAAGTATCATTTGTTTTGTTAACTTTATTATACTTTTTTTTTGTTGTTATAAAAATTAATATTTTTTAAAACTATTTATTTTTTAAATACAATTAGTTTTGTTTGTTACAAGTCCAAAATAAGAAATTGAAAATTTTGTTTTGTTAATAATAATCTGAAAGACCCTGTATGTAATCTTATGCAAATTTCATTCGATTGCTTTGCTATAAGCTATCTAGATATTTGCAAAATTTGCATAAATAATTTTTTGCCAAATACCTAAAACGGAACAAATAGCTTTGTATTTCCTTTAAGTGTACATTCATAGTATGGAGAGACTATAAAAGTATCTTTTATTCTAGCATTTTATGTGGATAAAATATTTTATGTTGGTTTTTTTTTTAGTGTTCGTTTCTATGGTAGATAAAAGATGTCAAATTGTTGAACAATTCACTCAATTGTAATGCAATAAATGTCCGTTTTATAATATCTTAATCGGAACGTTTGCCTAATTTTCCCATAAATTTTCAAGTTTACTGACAAATCCCATCGATACGTATTAACAATGGAAATTACATTACCATTTTATTGGTTTGACGTAAATCGAAAACAATGTAGCAATTTATTAAACATAATTTAGTGTTTTCAGTTCGTTTTATAGTTATTGAAATTAAAGGGAAATAAAATCTTCATCAATTTTATTACCATAATATTACATTAATTAATAATTACCACTTTGTTGGTGGTTGAAAAAGGGTAACTCTTTTTTCAGTTATTTTTCCTCAAAGGGAAAGTAAAGGAAAGTTATCCTTTTTCCACAGTATACCAGAAGTCTATTCCAAAGCTATTCCAAAAAGACTTTTTAAGTTTTCTGTCGTTAAAAAGCATTTTTAAATTGCTGAAAGTAAAGTGATCCTTTTTTCACTTCCAGTGAAGTGTGGAAGAAGGATAACTTTACTTTACTTCACTTTGAAGCCTTGATATTAACAGTTAATAAGAAATCGAGTCAAATTAATTAAAAATTAAATTGAAATTAATGATAAATTAAGTTAAAAAGTATTGTCAAGGATTCAAATTGAAGTAAAGTAAAGTTATCTTTTTTCCACACTTTCCTGAAAGTGGAAAAAGGATCACTTTACTTTCAGCTATTCCAAAAAGACTTTTTAAGGTTTAAGTTTGCTGTCGTTAAAAACTATTTTTTGAATAGCTGAAAGTAAAGTGATCCTTTTTCCACTTCCAGTGAAGTGTGGAAAAAGGATTACTTTACTTTACTTCACTTCGGCATGAGCAATAACATGTGATGATGAATAAAAAACCAATAAATCTTAATAAAAAGAAACTTATTTCAATTAAAAAAAAAATCTATAAAAAAATAAGAAGCAGAAGAATCGATTAAAGATCATTTGCCTCAAAAGCTGACGACGGCGGAATGAAAAAGAAACAATGAAGGCATCTTGCAGCTAGCAACTAGCAGCTAGCAGCATCTCTAGCAAAAGAAGAAGTCAATAAAATTGGGCCGTAAAATAAGCGAAAAGAAGAGAAAAAGTAAAGAGGAGAAGTTGAAGCACACGAACGACGTCGCAGGTCGCGCAAAGAAGAGCAAAAGGTAGCACCAGCATGAGCAGCATCAGCAGCAGCAGCAGCAGAAGCGAAGAACGAGCGGAGCGTTAGAGTATTTTGTCGTGAAACATGTGTTTAAAAGAGCTCTTGGTCTGCTGAAGAGAGAGAATCTCAAGTATCCATCTATCCGGTGGCTATAATAAATACGCTAATACAGGGTGTAATCAGACTTATCTTTATCTGATCGCTGTGTAATTACCCACCGTTAACCACCGCTTGCTCTCTTCGCGTGCTCTTCCACTTTATATATCGAACAGAACGGAACACTAGAAGAAGAAGAAGAAGACGAAGAACGTTCGCTCAACTTTTGCAGATTCTTCTTCTTCTTCTTCTACTACTTCTTTTGCTTTTCTCTTCATAGATAGTTTCATACAGTGTATCGCTATAATATACATCTATTTTCCTGCCTCTTCCTTATCTCTTTTTCGGTATATCTATCTTTATAACTGGTCTATGCTCCAGTGATTTTAGTTTTTGTTATTTTTGTTTTTCGGTTTTTGTAGCAGGGGTTATGTCTTTTACAATTTTTGGAAGTCTAAAAGTTTTCATTTTTATTGTAGTTTTAGTACTTTTTATTTAAAGTTTCCTTAAAAAATTATTTTTAATTTCTATAAGAAATTTATTTATTTAAGTTTCCTTTTTGTGACATTGTTGAATTAATTAAAAATTAAAACTATATAAAACTTTTAAATAAACAATTCATTAAATAGTTTGCATTTAAAATTTCCATTCTCTCTTCAGTTATTTTTTTCCTCGAAGCCAAAGTAAAGTAAAGTTATCCTTTTTCCACACTTTCCTGAAAGTGGAAAAAGGATCACTTTACTTTCAGCTGTTTCATTGCAACTTTTCTGAAGAATAAAAATATTTATTTCTTAATATTAATTATATTAATCAATTATTAAATCTAATATTTTGTCCATTATTTAAATAAAATTAAATAAACACCACTGAAAGTGGAAAAAGGATAACTTTCCTTTAATTTTAACTTTGAATTGATCAATGACAACTTAAATTGTTAAAATTTATGATGAGAGCAAACATTTTTATTTAAATACTAAAAAAAAAAATAATATGTAAATAATGTAGTGATTAAACTTTGAAATTAAATAAAAAATCTATAAAATTATTAAGCAAAAATGAATTTAAATTTAAAGCAACAAATTGAAAATCTTTTAAACTAATAATCTATTTTATAAAACAGTAGAAAATAATAATCAAACTTTGAAATTTACATTTTTCTCATACGAAACAATAAAAACTTATCAAAAATTTAAATAGAAAAATTAAAATACCATTAGCAAAAAAACATTCCATCAAACAAACAAAACAAAAAACGAAATTAATAACAGCCTCACAAAAAAAAGGTAGAAAAAGACTTCAAGAAAAATCAAACAAAAAGCAATAAATCGAAATTAAATTTACGTTCAACGGTCAAAGAAGATGTTAACTATTCACTAAAAATGCAATAAAAACATAATTTATATCGTATAAATATTATGATACACATAAAACATAAAAACTGTAAATGAAAACCGCATAACAATAAAAAGCAAACTAAAAATAAAAAAAAAAGAATAAAATCATTTATACGGCTTTCATTGGAGTGTAGAATATCAGAAGAGGAGAAGAATTAAAGAATAAGATACCCGACGACGACGAAGAAGAAGAAGAAGAATAAGAAAATGACGACGAAGGAATAACACGTATACAGTGTGTACAATAAAAGAAATCGAATCGTAAAAGCGTCAAGAAGAAATTTACCATCGGCCGATTTATTATCACTGTTGGAATTAATTTGCTGGACACTGGCAATGATACAGTGTATCGTAAAAGTACATACTTTAATCGTATTTTTTTCTATTTCAATTTTAATTGTTTTACTTCATTTTTTATGATTTTTTTTCTTTGAAAAGATTGAAAAGAAAAATTAAATGAAATTAAATAAATAAATGATGTTGGGTTTTAATTTAAAAGTTATAAATAAAGAAAAAAAGTTAATAAGAAGTAACTTTAGAAGTTCCCTATATTAGAAAATAACTGAAAAAAAAGCAGCACAAGCAGTAATAAATAATTACTCCCCATTAAAACTAAAAACAATCTGTGCGGAGGAACAAATAAACGACAAGAAGAAGAATAATAATAACAATTGCAAAATGGCGCTTAATTGAAATTCGATCTATTAACACTTTAATTATACGGATGGCACACACTTGCCGCCTCTGAATACAATTTTATAGCCATTGTAATTGCATCTTACGTTTTATAGTCCTTTCGATTTTTACCTCTTACACTTTTTAACATGTTCCATTTCTAATTGCAAGCGATTAAAATTTCAATTACAGTAAACTGATTTATTTTAAAACTGAATTCGCTGCTTTTTTTCTATTTGAAGATTTTCTAAAAATAAACATTTTGCAAATATAAAATATAAAAAAAAATATAAATATAATATAAAAATAAAAAACAAAAAAGAAAATTAAGAAAGAAGAATTTATTTGATAAAAGTTTAAATGTAATTTCTTGGTTTCCCTTACAGTTTATTAGCTCAATCTTCTTGTCATCGGCCATTGCATTTGCATTGCTGCACTTAGAATGCATTATGCAAGTAACAAACAATAACGATAATATTCATAAAAGGGAAAATGATATTTGCAAGTATTTTTTGCTGTGTGTTCTGTGTGTGTTAAAGGAATTTAATCCTGTGTAGAGGCCAATTTATGATTTGGTATTTTGCTTATAAATGTTTTAAAGGTTTCAAAGGTTTAAAATAAATGTTTAAATGTGAAATAACATGCGCTTTGTTTAAACTACAAGAATGCAAATTGCTTGCAACTACATAAAATTACTTTTTTATCATTTAATAAAAATTTCCATTTTTACAAAAATGTATTTAAAATTTAACATATTTAAAATTAAAATATATTTTAAAAATTTTCAGATAAAAATATCTTTTCAAGTAATTAAATCATTAAACAAAATTTAAAATTGTATTTTTTACATTAAAAATTAAAATAAAAATGAAATAAAATTGTAGAAATTAATTTAAAAAAAAAAAGTATTTCACTTGTTTCATTACTTTAAAAGTCTCGTTTTGTTTTGGCCAGTTGGGCAATTAATCAATCAATTCTTTAATTATACGTTTTAAATTTGAATTGTAAGCATTGAGCGTTTATTTACTCTACATCTATTTATGTATATACTCATGCATATTTTATTTCTTTATGTACTTTACATAACTGACCAACTAGTGCTACTAAAAATGAGTAGCAACTGTTTTTTTTTTTCGTTTTCTTTTAATATAAAGAATATAATAAATTTATATTTTGACCTGCTTCTTTACTTCTTTAAAATAATGATGCTGAATATATGAATAATTAGTTTATAAAAATGGAATGCATTAAATTGTTCTATTCAGTTTAATATTAAAAAAAAAACTTGTAATTACATAGTATTGAAAAAAAAATACAAAAAAATGATTAATTACTTGGAATTTCAATCAGTTTTTTATTTTTAACAAACAGGAAAACATTTAAATGTTAGTATTAATTTCAAGTTGCGGATTTCATTTGTCAATAAATTAAATAAAAAATATGAATTTGATTAATTGTATTAATTTGTTTCTTTGGTTTGTTTCATGTTACATTTTTTAAAATTGTTTTTTGTCGATTAAAAAATGCGATCAGTAATCTAAGAATAAATTAAGTAAAAAGTTTGAATATTTTTTGATTTTTATATGAAAAGTTTATTAATATTAAGAAATAATTTCTAATAGAAAAAAATGTATCAAATTGTTACTTTTTCTTTAATTTTTTTTAATGAATCCATAAAATTCGTTTAAAAAAATTAGGGTAATTTTTAATTGACAAAAAAGCAACCAGTAGCAATCCATAAATTAAATCAACCGATTAGATTAGTTTTCTATATTTTTTTAAATTATTTTAACCGTTAAATTTAAATCTGCTGATTTAATTGAACTAAAAATGAACTAAAAAAATCATAAATTTGATTAATCGTATCAATTTGGTAGTTTTTTATTTCAAATTCCAATCTAAAAATTAATTTAAATAATTTTTAACATTACATTAATTAAAAAAAAAAAAGCATTCGGTAGTCACTAATCAATCAATGGATTAAATTAAAACGTTTGATTTTTCGCTAATTAAACTGCCATTCAAAAATAAAAATCACTTAATCATAAAATATTTAAAAAAAAAAATCAATAAAATTCGAATAGAAAAATGTATTAAAATTAAAGAATAATTTAAAATTAACAATTAATAATAATAAAAGAAATGTATCTGAAATAAAATAAATAAATGAATAAAACCAACAAACAAAAAAAAAAACTACCGTTTCTTTCTTTCTCTATGGGCAATTTAAAATTTAAATTAAAAATAACAGGCGGAAAAGCAATAAAATCAACAACCGAAACGAACTTATCGAATTTTTCAAATTTCAATTAAAATTTATAGTTCTCGGATTCCAAATAAAAACATTTAAACTGTTTCAATAAATTAGTTTAATCTATATTTTGATTTCTCTTCTAATTCTTCTTAATTATTTTTATTTTTAATTCTAATGCCATTTCGCAAATTAACAGAATGTATTTTGTACTTAAAACACAAAACAAAAAGCAACAACAAAAAAACTGAACAATATAAATCTGAAGAGGCGTTAAAGTGACCACTGCGGCCGTCTCTGGCAGCGCATTAGATGCCAACTAATTAATTCCGTTGGCGTTGTTTCACGCACACCAACACTATCAGAAGAAGCCCAATAAGAAGAACAAGAAGAAGAAGAAGAAGAAGAAGACGGACAGACTGAAGAAGTATCTCAAAGAAAGCCTACAGAAGAACATTTCACATTAACATACAACCACCGTTTCTGCATCTGTGTGTTGGTGTCGGTGTTGGTGTGTGTATATGAGTCTATAAAAAGTCCTCATCTCATCTCTAATTGAATATAGGAAGGCCGCGCGCGACGGAAGGAGCTCTCTAGTCTCTTCTCTGGCCAACTAACTATTCACTTGAAAAGCCAGTCGAAACTCTCGAGACTGTTGAGCTGAGCAGCTAGGAGGAGTGAATGAGAGTGTAACTTGTTAATTTCCTCGTTGGCCGCTGCTTCATTCATAATTACGCGTGTTTAATTACCGTCCTCTGGTCGCTCCTTAAAACCGGAGACCGGAGACCGGAGACCGGATGATACAGCATCGCGCGCTCAAGAGATGGATACTTTTATTACCTCTGGTAATCTCTGTATATCAGCAGCACGCATCATGCGTTTCCTTATCTCTTCTTCTTCGTCTTCTTCTTCTACTTCTTCGTTTTCGTCTTCGTTTGCTCTTCCACTACATACTACTTAATTCTTTTTTTTTTTTTGATTTATTTTTTGTAGAGTGTGTTTGTGTAAGTGTATAGTATGTGTTTCGTATGCTGTCTAATGTAATTACAGTGCGCTTTTTTGTTTTAATTTATTAGAGTCGCGCTGAATGCGATGCGTGGTCAAAATGGGAAACTTTGAATGCTTATTGCTTATAGAATCTTAGATAGAGAGGAACTTAACCAGTTATTATTAATGCGAACAATAATTTTCTTGTTTTTTCTAATATTTTTTTAGTTTTCTTCTTCGTTTTTGTTTTTTTTAATGTGATGTTAATTACATTTTTAGGTGAGATTTTTTTGGTTTCTATCTCTGTTTGTGGATTATAAATTTGGAGGAAAGTATAAATATAAATTTTAATTCACCCATTCCTTTCCTTCTCTGTTTGGATGTGTTGTGTGTTTGATAATTATTTTTTTAATAATAATTTAATAATTAATCGGTTTAAACTCAAATTTTTTTTAAATAGTTATTAGGTTTGAATCAACTGTTTAATTATTTTTAGCTTTTAATTTAATTATATTTGGAACTTTGAAAATTTATAAGTTGGAAAGTTCAATCAAAGATTTTCTTCTTCTTCTTATAAAATCAAATGCCCAATTCTTATAGAAAAATAAAACTAATGCAAAAGCAATAAATTTTTGTATAAAATAAATAAATAAAATAAATCTATAGGAAAATTAAAACAGAAAAAGGATAATTTTCCTTTCTATAATTAAAAAACAAATGTAAAAACAAAACTAAGGAAAAACAAATAATTAAATACGTCAAAAAAAAAAAAAGAGAGAAAATAAAATTAAAAACAGAAAAAGCTACGTTGGCAAGATCACTAAAGTCCATGGCCAATCGAATGCTAAATTTATTATAAAATTCAATGAAGTTTAATTAATTAAAAAAACAAAACAAAACCAAAATAAATCAAGGAAATTTTTCTTACTAAGTTTTTTTTTCTGCAAAAACTAAGCTTGAAAAAAGCAATGGTTAAAAAAAATAAGAAAATTAAAAAAATAATAAATCAAATTAAATTTTGAAGTATTTTGCTTATTGAAAATCTTCGTAAAGAACAAACTATTGAAAAACCAATAATTAAATTATAATAAAATTATTAATTTTCTATAAAGTCATTAAAAATATGAAAATTAATAAAATTAACAACTAAATTAATTGTCCCTTCTTGAAGTTCTTAAGCAAAATCAAACTAAGGAAAACTTGCAATTACGTTAAAAATAAGAAAATGAAAGAAAAATTTTAAATACTAAATAAAAAAATTTCCTTGTTTTTTTTAATTCATAAGCAAAAACAAATCGAAGGAAAATAAATTAATAAATAAAAAGTAAGAAAACACTAAAAAAAAGTAAGAAAAAATAATGACGAAAAAAGCAATGGAAAAAATTAGTTAGTACATAAGAAAAAATAAGAAAATTAAATTAAAAAAAAATAATTAAAATGAAGCAAAAAGAAATAAAGCAGAAGCGCGAAAGAACTCGTTGGCATTTTTGCACGTCCAGGCAATAATTGTTACTTCGCCAGTTTTCCAGTTTCCACCGAAGAATCTACGAGCTACGAGAGTGGAAAACAGAATAATGAGACTGAGACAAGTGATTAGTAAATACGTGCACTTTTTTCCTCTCTTCTTTTAATAGTGCACATACAGGATCTCTAAATTTCCACTTACTTTTCAACTCTATCCATAGCTTTTTCATTTTTTTTTTTTAATTTAAAAATTATTTAAAAACATTTTTAACTTTTTTTTTTTTTTCAAATAAGAAATTTATTAATTCTCATAATACTTTAAAAACAAATATATAAATTTAATATTTTTACATAAAAATTTAAAGAAAAACATGAAATTGGGAAAATTTTAAGAACATCCCGTATAACCAAGTGCATAACTAACATCACTCTGCTTACTTTCTGTCTTAAGTTAACTTTACCTGCCTAGTGCTGACTGCTGATATAAATGTGTCTGTAGAAGAGTGTAAATGGTGTAAAATACTCTCTTTGCATTTATGTGGCTGTGCGTTTTTACGTGTGTTCATGTGCGTTTGTGTAAGTGTGTGTGTGTGTAGGGATATAATGAAGCTGTAGAACATTACCGTGAATTACATGGCAATAAGTGTCATCCTTACATAGGCCACGGAAGATTCTTGCGTGTGTCCGCACCGCATACAACATGCATTTCGCACTACATTTGCACAACGTTTGCCACGAATAACGAAACAAAAGCCACAACTACGAAAATGTTCAAACAAATGAAGTCCAAAAATAAATTGGGCAATTTAGAAAATCCTAAAATATTTTTTAATTGCTTGGTATATATTTTAATTAGCATTGGAAAAAAGTGGAATACAATTGTTAAAAAAGTTTTCAAAATTGTAAACAGTTTTTTTTTTTTTTTAGTTAGTTATAAGTATAAGAAAAGTTTCGAGAAAGGTATTTAAGTTATGTGTCAAAAATATTTTAAATCGATTCGTGCTAATTGATTTGATTGGTATGTTGTCGCCATTAACATTTTTCAGCATTATTTATTCACTTGTTTTATTAGTTTTCGTCAATGTTTGTTTATTTATTTATTGACTTGTTTAATTTAAAATATTTATTTGGTTTATTTCAGCTGTAAAGCTTTTGAAAAAAAAAAAACTTAAAGTGTAAAGGCTAAAGCAAACAAAAGAAAAACGGAATTTACATTAGACGCGCTTTCATTTGTTTTATACTTTGTTAAGTTTTTTTTTTCTGTGTGCAATTAAACAAATAATTTTTCGTTTTTTACTCAAAAAACAATTATTAAAAATGTATAAAACATAAAAAGACAAAAAAGTTTAATTAATTAGTTCACAAAAAAACAATTAATTGAATAAATAATAATTTGTTTTGTCCTTTGCTTTTTTAAGTTTTTTTATGCAATTAAACAAATAATTTTTCGTTTCTTACACAAAAAACCGAAAAAAAACCCTAAAACCCAAAAAAAAAAACTTTCATTAAACAGCAGAAGAAAAACCAGTGATCTGCATAAATAACAATAAATAAATCGAAAACTGTCTTGTTTGGCGTTTAGCGCAAGAAAGAGGAAACATTCAGAGGCGATAGTGAAGCGAAGACCGAAATAATTGGCGAGCAGTGGAGATTTTACGGTACAAGATATTAATTAGGCGTTCTCGCAATTCCGCAATAAATATGTAAGCTAAGTAAGTAAGTACCTACGTACAAGAGAAGTGGCCGAGCTTAGCCTCAGCAAGTACATATAGAAGTTAACTTGGAAGAAGAAGAAGAAGAAGAAGAAGTAAGAAATGTTTGAGAGGAATAGGACTCGCGCGCGTTCAGTGCTCACTTAATAGTCGCGAAAATCATTCATTAACTCCGCTCAAAGAACAACAATAATAATTCTTCTCGCGCCGCCTATAAAGTTCGCACTTACCGACCTTATTTATATCGAGTACTTAGTATTAAGTACTTAATAAGTTAACGTTTACACGAACTTTAGGTCCGCTCATTGACTTTAATATTGCGCAAATGGAAATTGATCGCGTACTATAACACCAATGCGAAATTACTTACTTCTTTCTACATTCCTTCACCACTTTTTTTAAAACATTTTTCTTCGTTTTTTTATAAAAAAAAGTTAATTTTTAATTAAATAAATACAAAAAAAAGTAAAATTTTGCAATTTATAATTAAAAAATAACAAAAAAAGCACTTAAAAAAAACTTACTAAAAAATCAAAGGAAAAAAAAATGGTACAAAAGAAAGGAATGCAAAGAGAGGTATTTCGTATAAAGAATTTGTTTAATAAAATATTGATGCATTGTATATATGGCGATTTATCTTCGGCATGAACCGCAGCTATTATTAGCATTTTTTCGCTCCTCTTGCCTCTTGCTCTCTTTTTGTTCCAACAAGTAAGCAAGCAAGTACTGAAGAAGTACCGAGAGCTAGGAAGGTAGTGCAGGCGACTTTATACTTAGCTATTATTATACTCGGAGAGACTTATAAGATAGATCCCTCTGTATTTGTGTGTGCATCTGTATATATCTAACTATTTGAATGTGTTTGTGTTCTCTCTGTGTGTGTGTGTGTGTGTGTGTAATAGAGTAAACGAAAGATTCTTCAGTGGAGCATGAAGTACCGCTTCTTTTACCGCCTTCGGTATGAATTTAATCGCAATATCGGATCGCCAAGCGCATTTTTAACGTTTCTTGCACCGCTAAATTAATTACACTCCGTATTCTTTTTTCTGGTTGATTTTTTGTTTAACTTTTTCAATTTTTTTTTGTTCTTCTTGAAAAGGAGATAATTATTGTTTACTTTTCAAGTGTCTAATTGTTGTTTTATTATTACTACTTAGTTATTAAAGTTTTTTTTCTTTCAGTTGTTAGTTTCTTAAATGAATTAAATTTTCTTTGGATTTTTCATATTTTTTATTAATTAATCAATTAAAAAAATTAAAAAATAGATTAATATCAGTTTATTTTTAATTTAAATTTATTATAAAATAATTTTCTTTAAACTGAATAAAATTAATTAAAATTCTTTGGAATTTTCTTTTTCTCATAAAAAAAATAAAATAAAAATTAACAAAAAACAAACAAAAAACTTCTTTAAATAAAAGAAAATTAAATTTTCTTATGAATTTTCGTTTTGTTTTGTAAATTTATTTATACAAATTAAAAAAATATTAAATTTAAATGAAATTTATTAAAAAATTGATTTTCTTCAAAGTGAATTAAATATTAATTTTCCATTTTCTTCATTTTCTGAATAATAAAAAAACAATAAGAAAATAAACAAATATAATTCATTAAATTAAAATATTTTATTTTTTGATTGAAATAATATCATTTGAATTGAAACATCCAAACAAATAAATTAGGAAACAGAATTAAAAGTTTAATTTAAAAAAAAAAGTTGTTTTTATTAATTATTGTCAATTTGCAAATTATTAGTTATTTCTCTTTAATTAAATGCAAAAATTGCAAAATTAATAGATTCAATGACTTTAATTTAATTTAATTCAATTCCTTTTAGAATCGTGAGCAAAACTAAAATCTTAATTAAATTAATTATAATTTAATAGTACTTTTCGACGCGTGCTTTGGCACAATTTAATTAAATTATTTAACAAAAAAAAAAAAAACAGTTATGAAAATTAATTGTTCAACAATTTGTAATTAACATCTCTTCTGCCAAGTTCTACACAACAGAATAACTGCTACCAGTTTCTTTTGCATTAATAAATAATAAAAATTATTCATTTTTTTAAATAATTAATTAAATTGGTTCAGAAATTATAAATTACTTAAAATTTCTTTTCACTAATATAATAAAAAGAACTTATTTTTTAGCAATTAATTTAAAAAAATCTAAAAAAATTACTAATTTATTTATTATTTAAATTAAAGCAAGACTACGAAAAATAAGAAATAACTTTACCTTTAAACAATTGATAAAAACTGATAAAGACAGAAAAGATCTGAACTCACCTGCTACAAAAAAAACCAAATAAGCCAAAAATTAGCAAATACAATTATGAAATTTCTATAAAAGCTAAAATCTACTTTTATTGTTATTTCAATAAAATAACAATAAACTGGAAAAATTTTGCAACAAACTGTAACAAAAACCATCAATACCAAAACGAAATTGAAAAGCGAGGAAAGATTGCAGAACAAAAACTAGAAAACTGAAACCATCGAAAAAGGTGCGGATTCACGATTTCTACAGAGTACTTTAACTTTAATAACCAATAATTCCCTTTTAGAACAAAATTACAAAAAAAAATGCAAAAAGAAACATCGAAAAACTTACTAAATCGGTCTGCAATAAGAAGACACTTTATTATCATCCAACAATAACAACCAATGAAGCAAAACCAAGAAAAGTACAATCAACAGCTGCATTGACAGGTCATTTGTAAGTCCCAAGGGATGAAACTTGCGAAAACTTTTCGAACTTTTTGAACATTTTGCCGCTGTTTTAGCGAACAACTAAATTTCGCGCACAGTGCACAACGTTCATTAATTAGCCACAAAATTAACGATTAACTTAATTAATAAGTTTTAAAAAAGTACGCAAAACACACACTGAACATCAATTGTTATTTTTTAAAAATTTATTTTAATTAAAATTAAAAATTAAAAAAATTGTTAGAAAGCGTCAAAATTGTGAACGGATAGCAAACAGCAAACAGCGTCACACACAGTTTAGGAGCTGAATAAGTATCAAGTACTGGTACTGTATGAAAGAGTGGGTACCATCGCGGTACCTTAACTCTTTGCGAGATGACGATGATGTGTTTGGTTTCTGTGTGTGAACTGTGAATGATGCAGCAGGCCAGCTCCGAGAACTAGACCACTCCCGCCACTGGTCAAACGGACTCCACACCAGATATTATTATTATTATTATTATTACTAGTTTATTATTATTATTATTATTATATTTTTATGTATCTATCAAATGTTGAATTTGAATTTTATTTACTTTTTATTATTGTTTTTCTTAATTAAAACTGCAAGAAAAAGCAATTTTTTCTTCAATATTCTTCAATAAGAAAAGTTGATTTATAAGAAAAATAACTGAAAACAAATTACTATAAAATAAAAATTAATCCTTACTATTATACTAAAGGAAATTCGAGGTCATTTCCAGAAAAGTATTTACTTTTTATGCTAGGTGAGTGAAATTTGGCATACGTAATCGTCGTGCTCCCCAAACGTGATT
>JASKGO010006540.1:0-22733 GCA_030556065.1 Holobus sp. GC000080
GTATGTTAATAGAAATATTGCCACAATGTTGTAGAAAAATTGAAATATTGAATATTATTTATCAATATTAATACAATATAATTTCAAGATATTACAAGATATATTTCTACTAGGGAATCTACCATTTACCAAACTTTTCCTTAGTAGTTTTTAAAAGATTCGTTTATGAACTCAAAATAACTTTCTTATTTTTGAAGCAAACTAAATTATAAATACCGGGCAACAAAAATTTTACGACCACTCTTTCCATTTCTTTATTTAATCGGCTTATGAACCAATATTTACCCAATTTGGTATACATACATAAGACAACATTTTCAATTTCAATTGGACTGGATTGGTGTAATATTTACATCACTTCCGATTTCACCAGAAATGGCCCCACTTTTGAATTTTAAATGGCAATACTATTAACCCTTAAAGTAATTTTCAATAAATAATGTTATAAAAATCTGAAAATAGTTTTATTTGATTCATAAAAAACACAATTTTTGGATAATTTCAAAGCAGTATAATTCATATTGTATGAAAAAAGCCAAAATGTCATAGCGTCATATTTCAAATAGAAAATTACTTCTTTATCATGCAACTTTTTATGGCTTCAAAATAGATTCCCCTTTTATGTTCAATATAGATAGATATTTTAATTATAAATGTTTGTAACAGAAAAATAAAACCATCTATAAAAATAAATTGCTTTAATATTCCATTTGTGACAAAAATTTAATTGATTTTCACTGAAAAACTAATTTCCTATCGAACGTACAAAACGAGCATCAGCGGTAGAATGCTGTAAAAGAGGAAGACCGAATCGGAATCGAGTATTACAATTAAATAAATTCCTCTTTAAAGCCAATATTAGTAATGCGTCGAAATGAATTTAGTGGCAGTATAATGTTTGTTACAATGCCACTGAACAGCCGAGTGGATTCGAATCCAAAGACTTTGTTGGCATTATAGTCGTGGCGAATTTATGGCGAGCTGCTCCTACATTGAATTTAATATATGCGATATGTATACGCTAACTGATTTCACTTTATCAGATTGTTCATATTCATATTACGTACATGTAGAATCTATTTATTAGAATAAATTATGCGCAGTGCCACCGTGCATTTGCGCCAATATTAATAATCCGTGGCAGACATTACATTCAAATGTCAATAATATCGCGTCTGGTGTATGCAAGTAGAAAATTTCGGTTTTGTTTTCATCCGCTCGGCGCTTTGTTTTCTTATTTAAATGAAGCCCTTTTTGTTCCGTTTCAATTCCATATATCGATTTTCTGCGCGTTCCACTTTCCGTTTGTTGTTTCTCTACATATATTTACAAATCTCGGCTTTTGCATTATTTATTGTATATAGTATTATTATTTCAGCCGGTGATGTATTATCGTCAACTTTAGTGAGCTAATATTGATTTCGAATTGCATTTATTGCACTCATTCAGTTATATGTTTAGCTCATTTAAAAGTTTTTGCTGTCGGGCTCAAATATGGTGATAACTGCTAACTAATCTGTAAAGTTTTAAGGGTTGGCATACTGCTTTTCATTTGCAATTGTAATAAATACAGGGTGCTTTTTTGAACCCTACATTTTTTTGTTATTATTAACAATTAACTGAAAAGGTCAAATTTTATTTATTTATTAATTTTAGGAAGAACTTTTAGAAAACAATGGAATATTTTTCAGTTAAAATAAAATTATGTGTAATTATAAATATTTTCTTGTCTTTAAAAAAAACGAAATAAAACACAAAAGTGGGTCATTTAATTAAAAAAAAAAAATGAAAATGAATAAAAAATGATTTAAAAATGAAAATTGTTTTTAATGTTTCTCCAATGCCCGGTACAATTAGCCAAATAAATAATAATTAATTGATGCAATATTTGAACGCAGAGCTTGGTATTTTTCAATTACTAGAAAGAGTCATTGATTGAAAATGAAAAACGATATATTTGTTTTTTGTCCTCACAACATTTTTTTTTTTTCAAAAATAACCGGAAATGTACCATTGAAATTAAACGTAACACCATTGATGAAAATTTTATTCCTTATTTTAATAAAGGAAGCAAAATATTAAACGAAAATTGGGTGTTCCACTAAGAATAACAAAATTGACATCAACTTCCTCCTGGAAAACTAAAAGTCCAGAGTTGCGCCCAGTAAAATAAGAAATGTGGAAGCTGGGCCTTATAATTCATGTAAATCAAAGGAATCCACTCTTGGAGAAGTCTCATAGGCAGAACACAGGAAATACAACCATAATAATCGTTGCAAAATGATTTAAGCAACATCCGTGGATAATTGTATTTTTTGCTAAGCTAACTTCATAATTAATCCGCATAATCATTATTTATTTTGATATCTAATTTAGTTGGGCTTCCATGAAAAAAAAAAACAAATTTTGATTGACTCCTCGAAGTAGTTTTTAGTTGCTACCTTTTCTAATATGGAGCGAAAAAGCGGCATTTTATCGATATTTTACTTTTTTACATTTATTGAAATGAAAATGTGGTTAAGACAAAAAATAAAAACGATTCGGCAATTTTAGTGTTGAAGATGGGTGGCCACTTAATGTTGGTAACGGCAAAATTAATGCAAAACGAATATCGATGCCAAATATCTCGTGCGAAGTCGCTGAGAGGTTTAATTTTTCCAATTCAAATGGATAATTTATTATTCTATAAATTATTTATTTTGTTTTTTTATGAAAAAACACCTGGTATATATTTTTATTATTTCAAAAACTCATTTTTGTTTGCGTTATATCATACCTAATATTAATGGAATCATGGTACGTCACATTCTATTAATTTAATTTAATTAAAACTTTCCTATTTGCGGAAAACTTTTATTGCCATCCATGAAACATTCAGTAACAACTTATTCAAACAATATAATTTAAAAAATAATATTAAAATTAAATAAAAAAAAATATTATTCGTAAATGAATAAATAATAAACTCATATAAGACCCTTAATCAACATTTCGGTTATATAAATTAATACCACTAATTAAAACGCGAACATAGATGAATTATCATTTATCTGGGCCTCATCATCAATAGATAGAAACGTCAAGCGTTCGCGGTGTACATCTATAGAACGAACTAATGATTAATAAACAACAACAATGGCAACGATAATAATAATAATAATAATGATAATAATTCGCTCGCCAGAAATGGCATTGCAACCAGTGTACCTGTAATTGAAGCAGCAAAACAAACATTTTCGTTTCAGCGGAGGTAGCCAGCAGCCATTGCCCAAAGAGTCGGCGAAAGTGCAAATTAGTTTAAAGTATACCTGCACTCTTGTAAAGCCAAAAGCGAAGTAAATAAAGGCAACGGAATCGCGCGTTGACGTTGACTGATTGTCTAATTGATTTATTCGGTAATTAGGCGTCACGGAATGGCGCGCCGCAAAGAGACGATGACGTTCTGTTTACCGGTTGCGCATGCATAGAGTCCATTTATTCGATGCAAATTGTAAAATTTTAATCGAATTCAATCAGGTATAGGCCAGGTATGCTCTGGCAGTATGATTAAATTCATTTATTATTGTCTTTTATGGAGTATTTCGAATGATTATATTTCCACGATTGGCTCATGAATTATGTACGTTTTTCATGTTAATTAACCTTTTCCATTTCGCAATGCACATGTTAATGTAATCACAGTCTGTTTAATCAAGAGCCGAATGGACTTTTAATGCGGATTTCCCGATATTCGTTTGTTTTGCACAATGCAAACTTAGAGCATTCCGTTATTTTATAAAGCGCTTATTTGCCAATTTCTGTTTGTCATTTTTAATGAAACCCTAATATTTATTTAAATATTCCGCTCGGCAAGTTTAAATTGCACGTGAAACAATCGCAATGGAGTTTGTTGTTTTAATAACTTTTTCATTTCGAATCCTATTATGTTATTTCACTTTGAAACGATACGCGATGGGCGAAACGCGAAACAATTTTCCAAATAAATGATGATGTTCGTAACGTTTCTTGATTTGTAGCCCTATTACGTTACGAATTGCTGCATATTTCAAATGTAACCACATTTGCTGCACTCCAAACTAAATAAGTATCGTTTAATTGAATGCACTTGAAACTCCAATGCTGTGTTTGCTCTCAACTTAAAAACTTTACAGTTCGAATTAACTAATCATCAAGAATGCCTAGTATCGAATTTAACATTTACAACATTTACTTGTCGGTACTTTCATCTGCAGAGTGTAATCGAGCTTTTTTATGATATATGAGCAGTGTCTGTTTATTTGGTTTCATTGGCTCATTTTGATGGTAATAATAATAATAATAATAATAAGTTGATATCAAATTTTAAGTGTATTCAATAAAATGTTATCAAAAATGAAGAAGAAAAAATGATTCTCGATGGTTTGGGGCCCCACAACCATCAACACATTTTTTACATTATTGATATCCAGATATAATTGACCAAACTCAATCTTCTATTTTCTGCTCCATTAATTTTAATTTTGGATTATTATTTTTACCACTTCTTCAAATTCAAACATCTTCAATTAATTTCATTAATCTTATTCGATTATAATTTTAGACATCATGTAAAAAAATTAAATATTTCCCAATTATTTTATTTTGTTTTCTAATCGATATTGTATGTTTATTTGTTATAATTTTGTATTTAGATAATTTTCCAATTGTTTTCTTTCCACAATTATTAATTTTGTTTTAACACTATAGGAGTCTCCAAGTCCACTAAAGCTCCGAAATGTGATATAAAAAATACGCAAATTTGAACTCTCCTCCAAACCTATCGTTTCAGAAATTTCATTGCCAAATATGGAACAAAACAGATTGATAAAAACGCGGATAAATTTAATTAGAACCGGAAAGAAAACTTTTGATGTGTAACACACATTTCCCCGAGAAACAATCTGCGGTGAAAATAAAGGCAGAATTGTGTTGTTGTATACAGTACGCGCTTCTAATTCTAATAGCATTTTGTGTTGGTTTTGCATATTGCAAAGAATAAACGCGTTCGCCGTGCTTTTGCCGATGATCCATTTTCCAAGTCCCTAACGAGTTGCTACTTTGTTTCGGCGCGGCGGTTTCCCCATCGTTTCCATTAGCTTCCGCTTCGTTTTAGTCGTTCACCTGATGTTTCTTGCAGACGGAAATCTTTCCAGTCGGGACCGCTAATAGGAAATTAGCTGGCATAATTAAGCGAATCGGATAGATTTTAAGCGCATATCAAAATAATTGTTATTCGGAAATACTCAGGCAATTTGCATAAGGTAAACAAATGTTGGCAATGCAACAAGAAATTATTGCACACTGCGACTGTAATCGGCTTAGGTTCTACGTGCAATTTATTTAAAATTCGCGTTAATAATACTTTTTTTTTTTTTACAGTTACTGCTGCTGTTGCTGGTCCAACGTAAAAACAACGTTGGCAAAGACAAAGGCCAGTAAGTTTGCATACAATGCGTGTTGGTCTCTTCGTAAAAGAAGAGGTTATTTAACTAACTTAGCTAACGATATAATTTAAATCAATCAGGTCGAGTGACCGTCCTAGTAAAGTAGTCAAGTGAGCAGCAGCAGCTCCGATATATACGATTTCATTAACTCTTCTTCGTCGGCTACCGCGCTTACAACTCGTCTTGAGTTGTTTTTCTCTGATGCTCGACTCCGAGCGGCAGTCGTGTCGCATTTTTACTTTCTTAATAAATGTACCGGACGGATCGTAATTATAGTCCTCACTGCTGACTTAAGAAGTTAAATAACCGCGCGCAATCACAACAAGAAGTTGCTCTCCATAGGATCGAGGACGAGAATCGCGAGGCCGCTTGCTTGCTGCTGCTCGATGAGAAGACGAACGAGTCTTCTTCCTTGAAGCTATCAACGGTTCTATCAGGATTTAACTTCTCTCTCTTGAAGAAGGCGGCCTTCTTTACTTATATTCTTTGCATTTCAATTATTATTACCTCAAAGTATTAATTTACTCGCTAATCGTTTGAGTGTTAATAATGCTTTATGGGAAATCTTCAGCGATCAATTAATTGTGAATAATTTATTTAGAATATTAATATGTAAAGTTAAGTATTTAATTTATTATTTTTATGTTTGTAAAGATTTTTTTTGATCAAAAGTAAGATATGTTTCATAAATCAAATAGTGTTTCGTATTATCAAGAACATTTTTTAAACTTTGTCTAAAAATTGGCAATAAACATATTATGATAAAGATAAGACTGTTGATTCCTTTAATAATGACCAAAGGTATCAACCATGAGTTGTTATTTGGAAAAAAAGAAGCAAATTTGCATTGATCAAATGAAATGGTTAAAAAGCCATTAAAAAAATTATCTACTATGGTTAAAAATTAAAATCATTCGGTATTTTATTGTCAACGATATTTTTATGTTAGCGTATAAAATTAAAACCAATGTAAAATGTTTGATTAAATAAAATGTAATTTTATATACGAATGTATAAATTTCAATAGAAGTTTTGTTAAAATTGATTAAATAAATTATAAAAGCACATACAAATTGGACAGGCAAATCGACATTATTATTATTATTATTATTATTATACATATTCATTTGCATGACTGCAATGATTTCATTTAATTTTACTTTAACCGAAATATAGGTCGAATCATAACTGTATTACACGTTCGAAATTTAAAGGTCGCGTTCCAGAACCACCGAAAAGGTCATCTCTCTCATATTCTTCGCTTGCAATGCTTTTTTTGTGTGTGTAGGCACACCGCATTTATAAGAAAGAGGAAAGATCATCATCGTTTAATTATAATTTTTCATTCGCTTTGAGTCGTCTGCTCCGTTCGGTGATTTATATTTTAATGATTTTCCCCTTGTGCAGACCAGAAACGTTTATAGGAATTCCCGCTGAACGTTTTAATCTATATGGGAACGGCCGAACGGGAAAAAGAAGGAGCAGGATCTATTCCACGAACGGCCAGCCAGCGAAATACCACTAGACGCAAGCAGAGAGAAAATACCTGAGCGCAAGGCAAATAATAATAATGTCGATTGCGTGGAAAGGATTCCTTTATTTCAGCACTACGGACAGCGAAAGGACAGCTAGTCTTTGAATTATAAATGAGGTCATAAAATCGGCCGGGAAGAGATTAAAATCCGCGCCTTCGGTTATATACTGTATATGCATAGCGCGAAAATACACAGCACTCACACATGAAATTATATTGCCAGATAAAAGCGATATGGAAGAGGAATAAAAGGAGTAAATAAGCAAAGAACGACGACTAAGTTGTCGTCGATTGTGTGTCGTCTCGAAGGACAAAAACCGATAATAGGATTGCGGGGTGGAAAGAGACAATGGCGAGCTATCTATATCTGTTCGCTCGTTGTGTGTCTTTCTAGTATTCCTTTACTTCGGCGCTTCTGCTGCTGCTGCTGCTGCTATAATAGAATGGGCTAGTGATTTATTGTGATTACGGTAGGAGTAACGAGAAGGTGAAATATTAGAATGCGACAACGACGACGTCGACCGGGGAGGAGTTCGAGCTCTTCGTCAGAGTTTATGACTCGACAAATCATCGTTTCAAAGGAATCCTAATGAAAAAAGGATTGCACTTACTTTCTAACAAATGTCCGAGTACTGTTCCCTAAATCTCTGATCTTTAAATAGCAAAGGATATTAAACCTAATAGTACTTGCGGTGAGCACAAGATAAATAACAGAGGGTGTAACTTAATATTTCATTAACTAATTATCTTACAAAATTAGCTACTGGTTTCATTTACTATCCAGGTCACTGGACTTTTATCTAATTATACAAGGTGTTTTTTGTCTACTATTGATTTATTATAGATAAAGATAGATAGTATTAAAAAAAAAATTAAGTAATGCCAGTTTTTGGTTTTTGCTAGCTATGATTCAAAATCAGGAGGTTCTCTTCAGAGATCAGTAATTTTTAGGAGCTGCCCGGAACTCTTGACAATGGTTTTAATTAAGGAATTTAATAAAGCATGATGCAGTATTATCAGGGAACTAAAAATTTTAATTTTGTGGCAGAGATAACAAAGAACTGTTTGACAAAATTTTTCGGGCATCTACTTCACATTCCGACGAATCCTTAATCACAGTTCATCCTTCTTATCATTCATCCTTCTAACTAGAAATATTCAAAATTCGATTTTCATATGCAATTTACTTATACAAAATAGAGTGTTTTTTAATTAACCGGTTAACTTAAGTGTTTTGGGAGAACTATAATTGTACAAAGAGAATGGTTTATGTTGGCTCTGATAATTATCCCCAAAGCCCTAGAGCCCTTGTTCTGATTATACCGAAAGTCTATATCAACTTTGATATTTTAAATACGACGTCCCAACTTTCATTTCATATTTAGATTCCTTTTTTAATAAGACGATTTTGAAAAAAAAAAACTTTTCAAGATATTATCAAATTTCTGTTATTTTTGTAAAAATCGGTGCCATAAAAAAATAACATTTACATTTGTAAGACTAATTAAACAATTATTTTTATTAATTTTTACTAAGATGTGTGCGCCTACGTTAAGTTAAAAGTTAATTGAATATCTTCAAAAAAAGGAGTTCGAAAAAAAAACCTCATAAAATAACATTTTAAAAATAATAAATTTCATTTTTTTTTTAAATAGAACCATCAATTTTTTTAACTATATTATTATTCAGCGTAAAAACATCCATTGAGGAAAGTTAATTTATCTTTGTTAATCAAGAATTTTTAATTGAATATCTACCTTAATTTGGAACAGAGGGTGAACTATTTAAAATTGAAAATTGAAGCAATGAAGTAAATTACTGAAATATTGATTGTGATATAGGTTCAAATCGTTGCAATCAGAAAAAATGTTCAAAAACACAATTGCAATATATAGCTTTATAAAAGCACAATTTTTCACTATCTACATAAAAAGCTCCAAAATAGAAACCATATTTTGACCAAACTTGTACTTGTTACTCTTTAATAATAACGAAAAAGGAAAGCCCACGCATCATTAATTAATAATAGACTTTCTGTAAATTGGCTAAATTATGTACAATTAAAAACAATTTCCTGTGATAATTAATAATGTTACCCCAGCTTATAAAAGTTAGCGCAGGGAAATATTGTGATTTTAATACAATCAATTCAGCAGTTAAAAACATCCAAGTAGGATAATGCATGATCAAAGGATGAAAATTTTAATTGATGCATTAATTATTAGTTACCAAAGGATAAAATAATATTAAATTTAAAGGGTAATGCCAAATCAATAATTCATACAGCTGAATGCTGCCATAACAAGTTTCTACTTCTAAAACTATAGTTAATCCTTCATTAAATCAATTAAATATAGTTATTTATTATCCTCATTTACTGTGTATCGTCGGATTAAAGCAAATTTGTTTGATTTTCAAAACCGTTCGTTGTGCGCAATATTCGCAATTGCAAAAAACCTTCATAAATACATAAAAACCATTTCAGACGAACCGAGCAGAATCAGAATCAGAAGGAAAGAAATGTCATATCAAATAAAGCATAAATCAAAGGGAAACAAAAAGCAGAAATTCGCCCTTTATCAGTTCTAGTTAAGTATATGAACAGAGGAAAAAAAAAAGATGAATTCAGCGAAATGTCTTCGTATTGGAACACAAATCAAAAACGTGCCTTGTTTGTGTTGGTGGTTAGTTCGCAACGGTGCGAGCAACTCTATAAATATTAAGAGCCAACCAGTCATAATTCACGTCGTTGCTTTTCTCTTGTTGCCCAATACAGACACTCTCATTTCCAGTGGTAAATCGCAAGTGCGATTTTCCCCTTTCAGGAAAGGATACAAGTTTTGTATGCGTATACGTGTACGTGTATGTGTGTATAGAGGAACGTGCGAGAAACCCGGTGAGAGACCCGGAAAGAACGCACTCGTTTTTATTTAGTAGAAGGCAGCAGCCGACACTCTTCTATTTACCTATCGACGACGAGATTTAAATCTTTCTCCCTTTACACAATATCCCCGGGGAAGAATTGATTTAATCGAAGCGTGTGCATCGAAGACCCGTTCGGTAAAATAGATGTATGATGTGTTTCCCAAACGCGAATCACCTACATTTGCACTCCTCCCAACATTGTAAAGTGACAACAACAAATGCAGCAGCCAACCAGCCAGCCAGCCAGCATCCAACGCAAAAGAAACGCTACTCGGGTCCTTTGAACCTTTATTTATGTACAGCATTTGTGAATACATACATGTGCAGTTAATCTGAGACGCACAGAACGCACGACAACTGATCGCCCCAAAGGGCTTAAAAATGAATGCTATTGACATTCGAGGAAAATTGAAGTTGAGCATTCGGAATTGAATTTTAAGAGATATGGATGCATAAAGGATGCTCACGCCAATTATTATTCAAATGCGGAAATGTAATTTCGCACATCTGAAAATGTTTATTGTCCTATACCTATATAGCATGTATGTATGCATGCAATAATAAATGGTGAGTCGTAGTGGAAGTTATTGTAAATGGGACACCAGAAACTCGGTGCAAGAATAATAGACTTTGAGTAATTATAATTGTTGGTAGCTGTAGTAATGCTAATTAAATATTAGCTCAAGCGAAATCAATTAACTGAGAGCGAAATTTCATCTCAGGAATCTGTGTCCTTTTAAAGTGCTAAGGAAACTTTTGCCTTTTAATTGCAATTAATTAATAACTTTTAATGTTCGAGTATTTAGCTTTTATTTGTACAGGATTTTTGTTAATTGTGATTTAATTAACATTTTCACAAATTAATTTTTATATGAAGTATTTGATTTGCGCTTTAGTGGTTTCTTAATTCCAAATGAGACAAAGTAATTAATTATTTTTTAAATTATTTGATTTGTTTTCTAATTTAGTTTAATAATGAATGCCTTTTTAAGTTCGATAAATTTCTTATAGTGAAATTTATATTGAAGTTAGGAAAAACGTTCCGATGTTAATAACCCACATAACAACTTTACTTCATTCTTAGTAATTCAAGCCATTTCACAGCTATTCAGATTGATATTAAAAAATCGATTTTTTGCAACTAAAATAGTTAATATTTAATAAAAATTACGTTTCTACACCCAAGGTGGTCGATAGAATACAAAAAAGTGAAAATAATTGGGATTGCTATTTAAAAATCAAAAGTAAGGGTCATTTCCTGTGAAACCGGACGTGATGATTAAATGACATCTATCCATCTATTTCCTATTGGAAATGTAATCTTATGTATGCATACAAAATTTGGCGAAAATCAGTTAATAAATTAAAAATGGGTAGTGTGGTGGTAAAATTGGTGTCACCCGGTATATTGGAATTTTTTTAGTTCGGTATTCTGTTTGGATAATGATATAATGGAAAAACAGTAATGATCCTACTTAGATATGGAAGTAATTAAAAACTGCCCGATAAATGGTGTTACTAATTACTTCATGTTATTGATTGATATGTTATATTATTTCCTTAGTAGTAAAACTTGTGTAACCCTGTATATCAAATAAAAGAATTTTTTAAAGGATATAAAAATTAACTTCATTTCGGACTGTTTTTATCGAACATCTGAAATACTTTGGTACCATAGTCCTACATTATGCAAAAAACAACCAAATCCAAGCAAAAATGATCTTAGACCCTGTATGTGCATTAGTCATAAAGAGAAAAGTAAAATAATAATAAACAAATTGAAGTGGAAAGAAATACAAATGCCGCGTCGAAAACAATAATTGCAAGAAGAAGAAGGAAGTGCAGCAGCGAACAGGAGAAAATTTTTGTGATGCAACGAAAAGTCCCCGGAGGCATCAAGAAGGAACAAACACGACATAATGTTCGTTCCTCCGGTTCGTCGCTGTTGTAAAACTAATATTTCCCGAGAGCACTGGCGGCGGTAAGTTCCGCAGGCGGCAACGGGGGCAAACGCGCCCGTTGGGTAACAATGCCTAGGTGGCATTCTAGAAATAAACGGACAAGCTAACAAAGGGAAGATCCGTGCCTAGTGTACTACCAACACCACTAGCTATAGTATTGTAGGTAGCTGGGACGTTTTGGTACATAACATTTCAGTCGGGAGATCATTTCGCGCCTGGTCGGGCCCTTTGTACTAGACACAGCACTACACTTTTGATACTCCGGGAATATTACAGGTACACTGTTGTTGCACCTACGTAGAAAGGGTTTCTCTGCTTCACGTCCATCCGTCTATCCGACCGTAAAGATGATTGATCCGAAAGTCCAAAGCTACCGGCAACCGGCTTAAAAATCCACAGCATCCCACCGCCCCTATTATTATTATGTTGTGGCATATGCACATTTTTCCTAAGACTTATCTCATTTCAAATGGATTCGTGTTATGACACATTTCCAATGTGGACCATTTTTCAAATGAATTTTATTCAAATTCCGTCACAAGTAATTCCTTTTTCGTTTCCTTTTGCGCTTCCGCAACGAGCACCATTTTATATCGGATCTCTATTAATTATGAAATTATTCCTGAGGGAAAAAAAAATATGGAAAAAAATTTCCAGAAAGAAAAAATAAAATTTGAAACAATAATTTTTCTGCATTTTGCGCAAAGCTAATTTACTAAAACCCACAAACGGAAAGATCAAAGGGCGCGCACTCCACTAAGCACACGTCACACAAGCTTTTTTAATCTCGAGTTAATTAATTAAGGAAATTCCTATAATTAGCAAGTGAGTGTATGCGAATACTAAGCTCAGAAATTACCACAATCTCTAATTATCTCGCCACCAAGTTTATCATCGTATCTGGCATCTGTCTGTGTTTAATTGCAAAACGTACCGACTGCACATTTCGCATGTACAGCTCACATTCGTCAAATACCTTTTAATGACGAAATCTTCAACCCCCCACCGCAGCATATGCGAAGGGGCCGACGGTTTACATTGCCAAGTATAATACTGAGAGCAAAGCGAAGGCGGTGGTTGTTGTGATACGTATGTATTCAATATAAATACCACCCCATAAGACTTGTCAATCTTCTTAGGAGGTCTGGTGGAAGAAGCACCAGCACAATTATCTGACAGAATCTGCATCTCCAGAAACCACCCCCTAATTCTACCTGCTCCCATGTTCCTATTGTTAAGTGTATACAAGACATGGGGAAATTGATGCAAATGCTATTAATTTAATCCTCTATTACATTTGGTCCGCTTCCCTTCGCATACAGTTCTATTTATTATGAGATTTTCCAAAAAATCGGAAGTAAATTGGCTGTGGTAGTTGTGATTTCTATAATTAATTTCTTTAAATTTGCATCTCCTTATGTGTAAAAACCATAAATACTTTAAAAAGTACCGAATTTTTCAAATTTGAGAAGTAAAAAAGTATCGAAAGGTAAAAAAATGTTTAAAGAACAAAATTAACAATTAAATTTATCTCCACATAAAAAAATAAAATGACATATTTCTCTTTGTGGTACATTAAGCGACCTCTTGAAGTGTCAGGATAAAGCGTTCTCTTTGAGTGCTTCTGCAGAGTTCATTTTAGTCTTTGCTTCGGTCTTCAAAGAGGTCCCTTGCCTTACTAAATCTCTCAAATGTTTTTCGAAAGTTTTAAAAACCGTCGAAATATTTTTAACTTATATTGAAAATCCAGCCCATAAAATCCGCAGTACATTATTTATTACAACTTTCATTCAATTAATCGCCTTTTAAAGAGTTATAGCGATGATTTATAAGGGAGCCTAATAACACTTTTTAAGAACCGATCTCATGTTTCGTTGGTGTCGGTAATTGCTTTACTAAATGGTTATCTCTCGTGTATCATTAGCTCAAGTATATGGTCTGTATATACTTTACATTACAAGAGTCAAGAGCAATTACCAGAACAACTACTGGGTAGTTGGTGTACTAGTATACACACACTACATGGGCAAACGATGTTTTTGCACGCCAATAAATGGCGCACAAATAAACCAAATCGCCATCTGCTAGTAATAACCATGAAAGTGATCGTCAACAAATCGTTAAAGTTCCTAATAATTCTGCTGATGTATTACTTAAAATCGCATTTGAGCTTTCTGGTAATAAAATCTTTTTTTTTTTTACTTATTCTATTGTATTGGTTTTTTTTTTTTTGAATCTTTTAAATAATTTATGAAAGTATAAATAAATTCTTCAAAACTTTTTATTTTTCTCCAAAGTAATTAAAAGTATTTAAAAAATGACTATTTCTCCAGCAAAAACTGTTTACAATGCTTTATTTAAAGTCAAATCCATTTGACTTGTAAATTTTATGTCCGTTTCTTAAAAGATCAAACAAGCGAATGCAAAAAATCACGTCTTAAAAGTGACTCATAAAATCGTCTCTCTTCTGCTTAAATTGGGTCGTTTTATTTTTAATTGCATCTAAATTTAGAAAGCTCAACATAAGTAGTACCCACTAATTTATTTGACTCGTATAAAGCCGGGAAATGTATCGGTGGAAATCGTAAATTTGCACTTAAAGCACCTCTGCGTTGAAATAAAGATAAAATTGACAATTCTTTTCAAAAAGGGTTAAAAAAAGTAATATAGATTCTTTTGTTTTTATATATGTTATAAGTGTATACATATAAGTAAAGCGTCGCGATAATATTTTTTTGTGATCCATTTAGGAATCGCAGCAGCAGACCAATAAATACTGCTGATTTAAGAGCAGCGCTTCATTTAACTCAATCTGCGAGCGGAAAAAAATGCCTGGTGTTTCATCGATTTGCAACATGCATCGGATACAGAGTATTTGTCCGCCTTCCTCGTCCTCCCCCTCACAACCGGCTCATTCGTTTTTCCGTTAGTGATAACTTTTTCGCAGAGTGCACACATAAGAACCATAAAAGGAGCAAAAAATATGTGCAGTCATAAAGTTGATTTGAATTTTCAAGAATGGTTTTACATGCATAGAGAGATACGAGTATATTATCCCCAGTTTAAAATTAAGCTGCCAATATTGATATTTATAATTAGTTTTGTGAAATAAATTTGAAGTTACAATTAAAATTTAGCATTTTATTAATTTTTACTTAAAGAATGTACTCCCTACCACCGACAACACTTTTAACTAAAAGGCAAATATGTTAATTTCATTTCCGGAAACATATGATCCAGAAAAGCAAACCAAACTACGATAAAAATAATAAGATATTAAATTATCCCAAGTTTAAAATTAAGCTGAAAATATTGCTTTTTTTAATTTTTTTATTGGTTTTATGAAATAAATTAGAAGTTTCAAGTAATTACAATCATGCATTATATTAATTTTTATTTAAAGATTGTTCTAGCCACCAAAGACAGCATTTTTAAATCAAAGACAAAGCATGTAATTTCTTTTCCTGAAAAATATTAACCGAAAGAGCAGAATCCAAAGCACGATAAGACCTCATCCCACTAGACCAACTCAGCTTGGAAGAAATATAAAGAATGGAATTACAAATAAATAAATGTTGAGAGATGTTTTATTTCGCTCGTCATATATGCGTTCGGCTTGTGTGCTATAGACAAAATAGAGCAATATTACCATTTATGGAGCAGACAACAGACTGGCGCGTCAGGGTCGGCTCTCGAATTGTTTTCGGGGGATGCTGCTGCTGCTGCCGCTGCCGCTGCTGTTGCTGGTGCTCTAAGTGTGTGCGTGCGTGTATGTGGAGTCGGCCGCGATCTATCTCTCAGTGTATAGAGAATAAATATATAGGATGAATGCGGAGCCCCCCGTTGAAACGGGGAACCAGCTGGGGGGCGGCGAATGGTTTGGGTCCGCTGCAGTATACTACTCGACGGAGAGAGTATGTATGTGGTGGTGGTCGATGCATGGCCTCGCGTTTAACATCCCTATTACAGCGAGAGGCGGCGTATTTTATTTTCGCATAATTCAAATCTCCGACTCCCTTTTGCAATTGCTATAAGCTCTATAGCTAGACTCAATTACTTGCGAAATTCTATCTAGCTTGTAAAATAGGCAAATACAAACGAAATAGATAACACATGCACACAAAATACATTTTTTTTCTGCTTTATTTCATTCATTAGTTTTGTGGTGAAATATTGTTTCGGGTTTTTACATTTTGATGTAAAAGCATGATGTTTTGGCGATTTTTTTTATTAGTTTGTTAAATTTAAAAAAGCACAACAAACAATAATCTAGATTTTAATGAAATTATTGAAAATTATTATAAGCAGTTGTTTTTACTTTTTAATAAATAACAAGTTTATATGTCATTAAAGTTTTCAAAATATATCAGCAAAGTTATTATGAAATTTCAATCTATTTAAAAAAAAATGTTTAATGTCCCAATTACACAAAAAAACGTTTGTTATGAGCCATTAAGCGTCTATCTTTAGCATTCCTTTTTGAATAAATAACCTTAAACATTGCTTTCATTTATGAATTTGCAACATACTATCTAATCTTAATTGATTTAATAAATTATATTGTAAAATACGTAATTAATTAGAATTTATTAGCCTGAAGATTGTTACATTGAAAGTAATAAGTAGACTTATATGTAAAATAGAAAAAATATCAATCTGCAAAGAAATTACGCAGAATAAATTAATTTATCAGTACTATTTTCATTCTAAATATTTAAAAATATTGCACAATTTTGACATTAATTATACAGGGTGTCCCATTTAAGTGGTCTCCGCATATTGTGGCTATAATAATAAAGATATTTTCATTTTGATTTTTGTATATTGTAAGGACTTAAGGGAACTACATTTTAAAATTATTTAAAGTTATACAGGGTGTTCGATTAAAAAGTTTTAATACAAAGTTATGTTTTTTTAAATGGAATGATATAATTTTTATAATTATTTTTTATAGTCCTTAAAAGGCCCTTTTATTTGATGTATCACACTTATGGGAGAGGCCAAACATTTCTTGGAAAAAAAAAATATTTTATGGCAAAAGTTGTCAATTTTTAAAAAATCATAGCATGTAAACCCAATGTAAAAAATTTCTTAACTGTGTACCAAATAATTTTAAATTCGCCTCTCAATAAAATCGGGTCAATATTCAATGAAATTTTGCTTTATCATACAGGGGGAACATAAAACGCGTTAACCTAATTATCTTCATTTTTTCAAATGGAACACTCCATATTCGATTATCCTACCTTCTCCGTCTTTAAAAAACATAAATTTTCTTATAATTATGACACATCCCTATACCTAAATTCAATACTTTTTAAGATAATTTTTTATGGAAATTAAAGAAAAGTTTTTAGAAACTATCTTTTAATGGTTTGCCTTGATTTTTAAATGGCGTCGACNTTTTTAGAAACTATCTTTTAATGGTTTACCTTTATTTTTAAATGGCGTCGCCATTAGTATTAATCGTAGACTTGTCTAATAAAACTTTCCTTATAGGTTTTTTTACGCCAAATAATGATATTAAGTGAAAGTTGAGTAGTTCCATTTGAAAAAATGAAGTTATTTGAATTTTAAAATGTTATTTTTTCAGAATTTTTCTCGACCACCTTGTACCATAAAAAATATTTTTTTTAACTTAATATATGCGTACTCTTTTCAGTAATAATTATTAAAAAGAATTATTTAATTATTGTTTTAATTGCAAATGATATGAATTTTTTCGTGAGACACTAATTTTTACAAAAATAACCGGAGGTCAGCTTTATCTTGAAAAGAAGACCAAATAAGAAAAACCTTTTTTTACAAAATCATCTTTATTTTTATTAAGGAAGCAAAATATGAATTAAAAATAGGGATATTCCATTAAAAAAAGGAAGTAAGTTGTAACTTCCGGTATAACCGGAAATAACATAAAGTGGAAAATATTTTCCAAGAATGAAGCATTTGCTTAAATTAAGAATGAAAAAGAAAAAAGTAAGTTCGCTGTTATAGTTCTCCATATATCGATGCCCTCCCGCTCTCGTGAAACACCCTGTATACTGGGTTATTGACTGAAACCATTAAGTCTCATCAATTTTTGATAAATATTTATTTTTAAACATAGGGAAAACTAATTTTGGGAAAACGGGAAAATATAAATAATCACTTTTTTCACCAATGTAGGCGCAGTGTAAGTCAAATTATAGATTCTCAAAAAAGGTTTCTACTTGCGTCCACTTCCGATTATACCGGAAGTAGAGGTAAATTTTCTTTTTTTATGGATTTTACAGCAATTTATTTTTGTTCATATTTTCAATTTTGATTCCTTTTTGAAAATAATTCAGTTTATATAGTTTATTTGTTCAAAGAAGTTATTATTTCGCTTTATCTTTAATTGATATTGAATATTCTACTGAGCATAAAAAGCCAATAATTAAAAATATTCCATTCCTTTTGAAAAACAAAAAAACCAATGCCTTCAATAATTTAAATTGCTTTTCTTTCTTTTTTATATTTATCTCAACTATACTTTTAGACATTGTTACAATGGATTTTTCAGGCAAAAACATTTCTTTCTTGAATTATTTCCATAAAATTTAATTTAATAATAATTTTGACATTAAAATTAAATAATATCTGCAAGTTTTTAGTAAATTAATTCGAAAATTCAGATCAAAAACATTTAAATTTATTTTACATCAGGTCTTAATTACTATTTCAAAGACAATTTAAAAATAATAAAAGAAAAATTAAATTTGCTTAGATTTCCAGTGTAACAGAAAGTTCTACCATCTAAAAAATTTACCATCTTAAAAATATTATAAAACAACTCAGCTTATAATAAATATTAAGATATACATTTTTTTATTTTTAGTAATGAAAGTTTAGTTTGAAGTTAAAAATATTTATAAAAATATTTTTGCAATTCAATAAATGACCCTGTATACTACAGAAAACGTCAAAAACAAAAGATAAGCACAAAACAATTAAGTAATATAGTCTATCTATATTCTCTATCTATATCATAAGTGGAAAGTAACAATAGCAACAAAAGATTAATGTAGTATCTACACCGTACAGTAATTTCTTAACTTTTTTTTTCCTTAATTACCGCTCTTAATTAGCGTTGTTCCACATAAAAAAGGTAATTCTTGTAACTCCCAAAATAATTAGTAAATTAATTACTTTTGAAACTTGAAGCAATTCGAAGAAAAAGCTTAAAAATCGCAAAGAGAAACGATAAACTTTCGATGAAAAAAAAAAAAGATAAATCATAAATATAAAATTTAACCATATAAAATTTGCAAATTAACACTCACCCTTCTCTTATAAAATTAATTAATTAATTAATTTACTAATCAATTAATTTAAAAAAAATCAAATTACTATTGAGTCATCAATAATAATTAAGAATTTTCTAAGATTATATACACTAGCAAAAGCAGGTCGTAAATCCAAATAGCAATCCACTTTTAACGATTTTAATTAGCGCACAATTTATACCACATCAGGTAGCTCGAAGTAGCGAATTTCAAGAACCGCATCACTCACGCTTATTAATTATAATTTATAAAATGCGAAAAGTAGTGGTAAGCCGAAGCGTTCAACAACAACACAAAGAAAGAAATCGATCGTTTTTACACCGTAGCAGCAGCGCGTTTCCGACCGCTGTTTTCTCAACGATTACGTTTATTGTTTATTGATTAACATCAAACAGAAAGAAAACCCCCCGATGATGTTGACGGGCAAACAATAGCCTACTAAACAAATAACGCACGAATTATAAAACAATTGCCAGTGTTCCGTATCCGCGCGCGCGACGACCCACCGCTGACGTTCTTACGGCGAAACAACGCAAACTAACTAAGTAATCAGCAGCAGCAGGAGCAGCATCTACGTAAAGTAAAATAAAACGCGTAAAAGTGGAAACTGTTTGTTCCCACTACCTACACTGCTGGCTGCTGCTCTCTCTCACCTGCCGCTGCCGCTGCTGAAATTACCTGCTGAACCCACTCACCACACCACACCACACCGCAACGCTAACAGCAGCACTATTGAAAATTAAATAATCGCGTCGCACGCGGTGCCATTGTTTTTCCGTTTGTTTGGTCGACGGTTACCAGGAGACAGGAGTAACGGCCGCTGCGACGCAGCGCATTTATTTTGTTTACTTTTCCGGGGAAATTCTGCTTTTTCGATATTTTTGTTCTGCTGACAGTACAGTGTTGAACTGTAGTGTCAATTTGCAGCCCATTATTTATTTTGTTTTGCATGTTCACTTGTTGTTTGCTAAATCAATTTTTGTTTTATTTGTATTGTCATTGTACTGCAGTGAATGCAAGTAGCGACATCTGTTATTTGATAGGTAAAGCTTTTTCAAAACTGATGTAGCATACGGTGAACAAAAATGACAGCGACATCTTTAATTTGGTAGGCAAAATTAATATTATAAATTGATATTTTGAAAAAAAAAATTCCTGTTTTTTTTTTAGAGATAAAAACATTTCAAATGATTTCAAAGTTAATTTTTTCAATAAAAAGTAACTAATAACAAGTAATGAAAAAAGAAAAATCACTAACCTACAGTTGATTTCTAGCCAATTGCATCGCTTTTTGTGCTTTCTCAAAAGCTTCCACCACTTGTTCAACGTTTTTGGTCAACGATTCGCTTTGCTTGTTTAATTTCCGTTTCAAAATGCTCTGGTCGTCTTCGTTGCTTACTTTGGAGCCGCTTTGAAAGACAACATTAGTGCAGAGTTCGATGCAACCGCTGGAAACGGTCTGCAGAGGAAGTCGATTCAGGAATCTCTACAAAAATGAAAATTGAATTACTTTTCTTCTTCTTCTTTAGAATTAGAAATTATTTAATTAAAAAATAAATAACTTTTTTTAAAGTCAAGTAATTTTCTTTGTAAATAATATTAAAAAATTTTGATACCTGCTTTGTGTTTCCAAGTGCAGAAATGTCGGAATAATTGGAGGAATCCCCGATGAAATGCCGACGCAAATTGCCAAACAAGTTTCCGCTTATCAAGCGCACGCAGTTTAATTTGTGCAGCGATCTGCCGGCTTTCCTCATCGGCAAAACCAAAAATGTAAGGCCTTCTGTGCGAAATCTGCACCAGGTATCTTTGGAGATCACTTCGAAGTATAAAATCGGGGCTTTGGTTTCTTCACAAAGGGAAAACTCATCTAAAATTTGAAAAATTATTGATTTCACACAAAAATTTATTTAAAAAAAGTTTTTACTTGGAATTCTAAGGTAGAATTCGAAAGAAAAACCAAAATGCGCATTCGGGCTTTGCAAACAGCTCATCGAAGTGCCTCTCTGGGCACTTAAACATTGCCAGTTGCCTTCGGAAGGAAAATCAAGGAAATATTTAATGAAGAAATTACTGTTTTCAAAACCGGAAGCCTTAAAAACATCAATCAAAACAAAAACTTCTTTGTAATCTTCACTTTTCGGTTTCTCAAACTGGCCTAGTGATAATTTAACGCCATTTTGTACCAAGCTCATTAATTGTGATTCTCTAATTAGTTCCTGATGGGTGTATTTGTCCAATGAAGCATTTTCAATGAAGTATTCCACAAAATTGCTTTCGTCTGACACAATTTCCAATTTGTAGGCTTTTCCATAAGAAAAATCCGGCCAAATTATCAGTACTTGCTTTAGATGATTGTATTTCAGTACACATAAAGTGTGTTCATGTTTAATCCAGGTATTTTGGTAGAAATCCCTGCAGAAAAATGATTTGCAACTGAAGCTTTCCGATGAAAGTTTCTCTTACCCAAAATCAGCCATTATGCTCATTGTTTCGAATTCGTCTTCAGTAACAGGACTGCCAATACTTTGCTTAAGATACTTTTGATAATCATAAGCTGTTTCTTCTGATTGTTTTACATTTAATTTGCTCATCAACTTAACCAAACTCGACTGCTGCATTTCCTTTGGAAAAAGTCATTTTAAAGATAGAATTTTTAATGATTTTGATTTAAAAAATTCGCATACTTTGTCTGGAAGATAGTGGTCGGCTTCTACATACGAAAACAAAATTCCATCGGATTCCTTTGCTAATGAATTGTAGGTTTTTTGCAATTCGGTTTTGCAGTTTTTTGCATCTTTGAAAAACTGGCGTTCGGCTGGTCCCAAGCACTTCTCCTGCCATTTGAATACTTTCAGTTCGTCGTTTTGGTCCGGTTTGGATAAATTGTGCAGTCGGATGCTGAAAATGTAAGGTAATTAAGTAAAAAAATGAGTCGAAACAATTAAAATGTTGAAACAATTGAATATTAAGAATAAAGTATTGAACCGTATTAGGAAATTATCCAAGTCGTCAATGCAACGGTAGACACGACTTGTTTTTAGATTAAGATCTTCTACGCGAATCATTTTTTTTATTTCTTCAATGATTTTTGAGAGTTTTTTTGTTGTGAAAGCTTCAGAAAACTTGGAAAACTTCAATCACAACAAACAAGAAATATTTTAAAAAGGCTTGTTTATAGGCAACAAACAATACACTTTCCAATGACCTTCGATTGTTTTCTTTTTTTTTAGTTTTTTGTTATTAAAACTACTCTAATAATACAAATATTTATAATATAAGATACTATAAATTAGTTCCAAAAAGTAGTCATTATTAATTTGCTTTTTAGAGTTATTTTTTTCTTTAATTTTTAACACGCTTTTATTAGCTTGGGTTGTACGTATGTATGTATGTATGTATGTAACGGAATCTTTGAGCTTAATTTTTACCGGTTTCTAAAGGTCTGATCAACTTGAAACTTTGCACACGTCTCAAGGACCGATGACAATGCAATAATTTAATAATAGTTTCCCATTATCCTTATTAAGACCGCCAGGATTTAGAA
>JASKGO010006542.1:0-49475 GCA_030556065.1 Holobus sp. GC000080
TCGTTTCAGCTACTAATTATTATTTAATTTTTCTTATGTTTTCAGTGGGGGTGGGGACCCCTCAAAGCTAATTTTCTCTTTCTCTTTTAGCTAGATATATAAGATTTTTATATTTTATGTATTTGATGTTGTTTCACCTGTGGTTTGGTTTTCCTTCTTTACTACATTATTTTTTTGTTTCAGATTTTTCTAAGAGGAAATAATAGGGCTTATTGTCCTTTCTAATTAATCAATTTTCTTACGTATTGTAAAATAATTATATTGTTAATTTTAGGTGTAAACGTTGACATCATGGGTCCCTGTGATAAAAGTGCTGTGATTAATAATTTATTTTTTAAATAATTTGTTTAAAATTAAAATGTGTCTTTTATTTTTCGCGCGCGTTTATCGGAAAATAATTAATCGCGATTGTTTCAATTTTTCCTTTCATTATCCTGCCCTGCATGCATTTAATGTTTTTTTTTTTTTTATAATTTAAAATGATAATTTTCTTATTCTTGTTATTAATATTTTGTCTGTTTTAGGTTTCCGATGCTTTGCTTAATTGATAATACACATTTGCTTTTTGCAATTAATTAATATGCCCTCTGTTTTAGCTTTTCTTAATCAAATCACTTCGTTGGTCTCGTCTTAACATTCTTCATTTGGCTTCGTCTTTAATCTAATTGGTATAATTTGTTAAGTATTTTGTGCGTTTTAAATGAATAAGTAATTGATTAATATGTAATGTGTCCATCGAATAATAATTATTAATAATTATTTGGTAATAGTTATTAATAAATATTTAATGGGGGTTAATGGTGGGTCCATTACTTCTTAATCAATTTTTGTGTAAAGTTAATTAATTATTATTTTTGTTGTTGAAGGATTTTACCCTTTTCTAGTGGTAGTTGGCTTAAGAATTTATTTGAATTTAAATATATGTAAAAAAAAATTGCTTTGGTAAAAAAGGTAATGTGACCATCAAATAATTTAATATAACTTAATTAATTAATTTTATTTAAGTTATTTGATGGGGGTGGCGGTGGGCACATTACCAAAGCAATTTTTTTCTCTTATAAATTTATATGAATTAATTTAATTATTTTTTTAGGTTCTCATTAAATCTCCTTTATTGAGGGAGTATTTATTTGCCAATTGTTGCCATTCTTATATAAAACGGTGGACTCAGCAGGTTGGCCAGAGACATTTCGGACTTCACAAATATCCAATAATGTAAGTCGCATTGGTTTGATTGATGGATATGTTTCTCTTTTCGTTATTTAATTGTGGGTTTTTGTTTCATTATAATTAATAAGCAAGTCACATGAAAAATTAATTAATAGCAATAAATGCGTCACATATGAGAACTATTAACCGAAATTGCAATTTCCCAAGCACATAAAATGCATAAAAATTAATTATTGCCAAATTGCAATTAAAATTTATCACATTTGCGGATGCATCTTAAGCGATTCATTGCAAAACTGCACATTAAATATGTAAAATAGTACGGTACAAATTACTTACATGGGTCTGGCACAATTCAGCTGTAATCATTAATTTGTTGCTTTTCCATCAATGATGCACACTAAACAGAAAAAAATGCTTTGCAATTGTTCGATATTTCTCTCACCAATGATACATTTGTTGAATTGAATATTTTCGCGACTGGTAACTATATCGCCACCGTAATGTTTGGAATGATTAATAATCTCCTAATAGGCAATGTGTAATTCGTTTCCGCTTTACTTGTTACACTTCATGTTTTAACAACTAGGTAGTTCGAACAATAATACGTACAATATTTGTAATTTGTTTAAAAAAAAATTTTCTGCGCGTGTAGATATTGTATAAAACTGCTCTTCTGGGTCGTTCGAATGCGAATGCAAATTATTCCGTTCTTATCATATAAATTGCAAAATTCATCAATGCCGCGATCGCAATCGTTTGATAAATTAAGAAGACATCAAGCATATAGAAAATTACATTTTAATGAGTGATGATAAGCCTCCAATTTCCGACCAACCTATTCAAAACAGGAAGCGTTTTCGTTTGTTTACGGCTTTCAGGAACATCCCGTTTGGACTAACAAATAATTACATTAGCGTCCTGCGAATTTATTGTATGCAACTTATTCACTTTTAAAACTTAAAAAAAAAAAGATACATTTTCCTTCAATCAGTCCGAATTAGTTTTTCCCCAGTAAACATTTAAAAATGCCGCGAAAAAATTGTAGGAAACTCTTTATTTAAAACTATTTTCAACAATTATTACTAGATGGCACTGACTACTGTCCATGAATTTAAATTAATTTTAAATTTTTAATTACTGATTTAATTAACTTATTGATTTTGAATTTACCTTGCATTTGCTATAATTAAACAAAATTCTTAATAGTTAAATTTTAATTGTTTTTATTTTTGATATTGTGCAGGTATTTGTTAGTAAATTATAATTGTTATAAAATTATTTATTTTTACATTTCATCTGAAAATACGTAAGTTTAATTTACAAAAATTTATTCGTTATACAAACTTGAAATTGAAAATGTTTTTTTAATATAATTAAATTATTATTTTTTTATTTTATTGCTGTATTAAACAATTAGGTTGCTCAAGTGGTGCATAAGTCATTATTATCCCTTCTAAGGATTGAAATAAGACGTCCAAAAACTCAATTACACAAAGTGTAAATGACGAGACGCGGGGGTGTGGGTTTTGATCGATGATGCAGCAGCGGCGACGTCGGCGCCGTCGTCGGGTCAATGTCACGGTCGTCTAGTCGGCGTCTGTAAATGTTTCTTATCGGAAATAAGCAAATCGGATTTGTTTATTTGAATAGATGAGGTTTCCCAAATGCTGTTGATGCATAACTAAACAAATTGCACATCGCGTTATGTTCCTATAGGAAATATTTTTTCCAGTGTATTTATTTTACTTTATTTTTTAGTTTACCAATGTAAAATAGATTTCTAAGAATTTTTTTACAATTTTGCAATTTGAGTAGTTAATTCGTTCTCAAGTTGTGTTCAAACCATATCCTGATATAAGTCAGGATGGCCGAGTGGTCTAAGGCGCTGCGTTCAGGTCGCAGTCCACTCTGTGGGCGTGGGTTCGAATCCCACTTCTGACAAATCCTTTTTGGATTAATTTTTTTAATTTTTTTTTTAATGGCGTAGAGTTTTCAATATTAGCTTCTTAGATTTGTTATTAGTTTTAATGAAATCGGTCAATTTTCGAAGACAATTAATTATTCCCTTATCCTTATAAGTTACAACGGGATAATTAATCGAAAGGAAAATGGAAGTGAAATAAATTACAATAGTTTGGCAGATAATAGAGATTAAAAAGAATGGTGTCGCATGAGACATAGAATTTTCATTTGTTTTAAGTACTTTCTATACTTAAAAAAGTATTTATAGTTCTTTTCAAAGACTGATTTTGCACTTGGCTCCTTTTCAAGGACCCTGAAAAATGAAAGGACATCAATTTTGTAATTTCTTTGTCCTCACAACAAGTTTTATCATTTTTTTAAATATTTTAGCAATCATCAAAAGCTAGGAAAATCGTTGAAATTATAAGAATATTTTAAGAAAATTCTTATGCATCCAACACAACCGTAGTCCTTTAAGTTGGTAACCATGACAACAGGACGAAAAGCGCAGACGCCATTTTACGCAGCCATTTTGTTGTCCTCCCGCCCCCTCAAGCCCCCGTGGGGCTGCATTCGTTCCATTCCTGCGGCTCGGTATGTGTGTGCGAAAGGCAGTCAGTCAGTGAGCGTCGTTTGTGCGTCTGTTGTGCAGACTCTGTGAAGAGAGAAGCAACGTGTGGGCTAATCGCGAGTGCCCCAATAACACTACTACAGCAATAGGTCGTGTCTCATTAATTACAGTTCCTTATCAACTAATAAACTATAACGCGAGCGACATTGTTTCAGTAATCATCGGTAGTGATTTGCGCATTGTTATCAATCGCGCAATGTCGCTCGTCTGCAGTAAAAAGTGCACCACAAGCAGGTGGAAGAGAGTTTCGGTTTTTGTTTATTGTGTCTAGTTCCTTATAAGGATAATTATTAATCGCGTTTGACTGACTGATTAAGGGACACCGAAATTGTTTGCCTCTCTCTGTGTGTTTGCGCGCGCGCGCGTGTGTGTGTGTTTGCGTTTAGTAGGTACTGGACACCTGTAATTAACGCTCCGATACCTTTGCCACTGCGTTCTAACAATAAGGTCAGTGTGTCCTTTTTTTCCTATGATTTCTGATGCATATGTGTGTTGCAATCGAGGCATCCATTTTGGTTGGGTTACCCTCTGCAAGGCGCTCTTTTGAATTTTCCCCGGTTCCTCTTCTTAGCTTAGTTAGAGCACCAATGCAGCTACTGTTTAGAAGGAGTTTTATCGCTTTTAAAATATTCGTTTTGTGTATATAATAGTATGTAGTAGCAGCAACGAGTCTTGTGACGTTCTATAGAACACGATTTTTCAACTTTCTTATTCGACGCGACCTACTTTTCTGAGACAAGAAAGGAGAATACACACAAAAGTGAGAATGTAGTGGACGTGCACGGTGCACAGGCACTTAATACACACTTATACAGAGAAACAATCGACCGAGCAAATCGTTAACAACATCATCGAATCGGTTTCTAGACTCTGTATGTACTACGGTAGTAGCTGATATCTAAAGCAATATGCACACATATTACAACAGCCATCGCATGAAAGTTCAAAAATGTCCCTCTCGAATAGTGACGTTTTCATTCAAATGTGACGCTCATTGTTTTCTGCATTCTTTATAAATGCGCTTTTCTGCTGCATCGATTTTTGTTACTCTTTTTTCTTGTGTTTTTATTGTCTCTTAAGAAGTTTATTTGCTAGAAATTTCAGGATGGCCATACATAGTAATAGGGGTAGCTTTTTCAAACACTGAAATTAAGTAATTTTACTATTCATTTTCTTCGGTATTGTTGATTTTTTTTTCTTCTTCACATATTGCTAATATTTCATAATTCCGCGTATGTTAAATTTTAGATATATTTTTGTTAAAAACGAATAAGAGTGACAAGTAACCTATGCTGTTATTACCCAGAGGGCGAAAAAGCTAAATGGCATATAAAATTATTATGAATGCATATTGTAAATGTCAGAGTGTGTTACGAATCTCAATTATTTTAATTCTTTCATTTTTTGTAGAGTGATTTTTCCTTACATATATTGTTTCAAACAAGTTTTATGAAATTAACAAAAAATAACTGCAAAATTCATTTTTATTACAAGTGGAAAACAAAAAATCATCAGAAGGAGTCGAGACATTTTTATTACTCCTTTCAAACTAAAAATAAAATATTTATATTGTTCAGACGAACAAATCACCGATAAATTTAAAAATATAAATGTCAATGTATCGATTTTTATTATTTGCTTTTGGTTTAAATTGCGGAATTAAAATCTGTGTAAAAATAATTTTATTATTCATCGAGTCAACTTGTTTTTCAATTTATAAGTACAAAGCCAATTAGTTGAAATTCAAAGCAGTTAATTCTTTATGAACATACCCTGTAAAAGACAAATTAAAACATGTTTCCTTTCCAAAAATTATATTAGTTTAATTTACAATCCACGAAATTTTTAAAAGGATAATGCAAAAAGAAAAATTTGAATAAAAGTAAAAGTTGAACTACTTCAACAACAACGTTTAAAAAGTATATAATTAAGCAATTAATGTAGTGCTGGACTTGTTTATTCTAATTGCAATTTCCTTTAAAAAATTCAACAAAAATACGTATGAAAAAAGTATAATAAAAAGGTGCAGTAAAATTAAGAGTAAGTTCATTTTTACAATGGTAAAAATGGGGAGAAAGTGTTAACACTATTTTTAATATTATTATCGTCGTCTTTCATTGGTATTCTTTCAGTTCGTATCCGGTGCTTATTGGTTTCCGTTTAGCGCGTCCATTTCCTACCGTTGAAATAATATTTTCTGGACCCGGCAGACCCTTTTAGCCTTTTCTGTGTCGATCGGCCGACATGTCGCTTCTAAAAGAGTCCCTTGCTGCATATAATTTTTTGAAAGTGTGCCAAACACCGATCAAAGACTTTCGTTACAAAGCAGTGTAAAATATGTATACGGAGAAATTTATCAATATCGATTTTTAGCACTTTTGATTTATATACCATGTACATAAGAAAAATACACCCTTCTGGTACACTTCTTTTGTTCACACAAACATAAGGGGTAGTTTTTTTTTTAAATGCTTTTAGAAAATCCTTTTGTTGTGTCAGGTTTTTTCAAGTTTCCTGTTTTTAATACTTATTGTTTATCGTTTGAATTTGCGTTGTCAATAAGTATTTTAGTCTTTTCACTAATTGAAATCATTAATTATTGGTCAAATCACTGTGGACACAAACTTAACAAGCATTTTAATTTTATTAGAAATTTTATCATTTTAACTTATGTAATTTCAATCGCATTTAAATGTCAGTTTTGTGGTATTTACGATAAAAAAAATTATTTGTTTTATAGGTATACGACCATAAAAAACTTTTTACCTATTTAAATTTAAATAGAAATTTAATGAAACGAACCTTCATTCCTTGTTTTAAATACCATATTTAAAACACATTTAAAAAAAAAAAGAGAAATGAGAATTAAAGAGACTTGCAATGAATTAATCACCTTCAATATTTCGTTAATTTTTCTTTCTCTGAGTCTCTCGCTGTTACGGATGCTGTAGTCACAATTACAATTTTTTCCTGCCTTATAACATCGGTAACATCGAGTGAAAGTTCTACTTAACGGCGTATAATTTGGCGAATTTTTCGTCGACTCGCGCGAGATCCTTATAATATTCATATACCGAGCGGATAATTAGTGACGTAACATGTATACTTTTTGAAGGAAAGTGTGTCACTCTTTCTGCTGTGGGGAATATCAAAACGAATTAAAAAAAAAGCACATTGTATTAGAATAAATAGAAAATGTCCCAAAGGAAAACTTTAGCAAGGAAAATTTCGATTTCCTCTGATGAAGATGCATCAATAGTAATTCAATGAAAGGGTGTTTTTATTTTATTTCGTTAAATTAATCCCGCATATTGTGCGTTTAATAAACTGTTTATCCGACTAATAATATGCTGGCCTAGTAAGGCATAATTGCATTAAATTGATGCTTTATATGCGGGCCTTCATTTTATTTAAGTTGTATTTCAATTATAATTATATCTACTTCTTAGTGGTTTTTTTTTGTTTTGAATTTAATCTTAAAAAAGTTTAGTTATTTTTTCCAGTAGAAAATTTTTTCTTTGTACAAGAAAATTGCTAATTTTCAAATAGGAATACTGCTATTAAATTCATCACGCGAAAAGTGAATGTTAACAGAACTTCAGACCATTTTTTATTTCTAAAAAATATCTCAATTTTTATGAACACTTTTGAATTTGAAACAGATCCAAATACTCGTAAATTCTGAACAAATTGAAACATAAAGTATGTTTGTCTACTTTTATTTGCATTATTTATATATTTTTTTTTATCGTGTTGTGCTCTCGTTGATGTTAATAAAATCTTAACCACGGCGGCAAAAACAAATAAATAAAATAATAAATGTGTACAATGTCAGCAACGACTACAAATATTCATTTTATGGCGCATATCGCATTACAAAAACGACGACGGCAATTATTAAATTAATTATATTATTACTTGCATTGTGAAGTATAATTTTTTTGCAAAATGCAAGAGATTTTTTGTGAATCGATCTATACATTTTTACATACAATGGCGCACTTTTTAATAGCCATGTTGTGACGCATTTTGGCGTTAAAGACACCATAAATATTTTTCGTTTCAAGGTTTTTATTTAAGCGTAAAAAAAAAGAAGAAAATGCTTGTTATTTTAGTAGTTTTAATTTTAATTGTTTAATTTTTTTGCTGTTTTTTAATTTGTTTCTCTTTCTATTTTCAGGTTGGTCCCTGTTGCTTCGTTTGCTTCCTTATACGAGTATTTTTTTCTGCTGGTACGTTACGTTATTATTTTTTGTTAACAAATTTAGCGAATTACTTAAAATTTTAATTCTTGTATGCACTGAGTTCAAAATCAATAGCAAAAGAAATTTATTGCAATAAATAAAAATTTTCTTATATGTGCATAAAAACAAATTAAAAATCCAAGGTGAAGTAAGTTATTAAATGGAACAATGAAAAAATAGTTTGCGGTTAATAAACGCTATTAAATTAATGAAAAAAGGTATTTTTTTTTCTTCATATAAATTTCTTTTGCTGTTATGTACTTTGTTGTACTATACCATTGGTAGCAACTTAAATATCGTTCGATATCGCTGATCGTGACCCGTACTGACCTCCAAATGCCCTCGCTAAACCCTATTTATACAAAGTCTTTCATAAATTTCAACCCCTAATCCTTCGTCAAAGGAGAGAAAAAAAAAATAATTTAAAAGATGACTAAAAATCTTAAATTTGATTATTTTTTCAGTATAAAGAGTCAATATTTAATTCTAACAAAGCTCAGTTTTCCCAAGTATTGATTTTCGTTTTCGGGAAAACTGTTTCCAATGACCCCTTAGGGTAGTTTTTATAGAGAGTAAAATGTGTGTTGTAAATGTACGCCAGTTGAACTTTTACTATGACTGCCTGATATACCTACATGCGACATGGATTATGGATGGATAGTATAGGTACCCGCTCTAATAATAACTAAGTAGGAAATAGCATGACACATAATATGGAGCGCTGCCCCCGTCTTTTCTCTACATCTACATAGTGTAGTACAGGTACAAGGCACACCTACACATACCTTATTAACCTTAGTAGTGGTGTATTTTCACCCCCTTTACGTCTATGCATTATTCAACCGCCTCACGATTATTTTCATTTATTTACTCAGGGGTTGTTAGACTCTTTCTTTCATCAATGTTATTTGTGAATTGCATAGGTATATTTTACAATTTATTCGCTATAAGCAATTAATTTCAAATTTCCAATTTTCTGCATTTAATTTTAATTAAAAGTTGCAGATGTTTTTAAAATTTTCCCAGCAATAATTGAAATAACAACAGTTGTCAATTATTTTCTTCTCGAAATTGTTATTAATTTCAAAAATTAAATATTTCAAATGTTTTAGGATACCAATTAAATACATATCCTTATTTTCTGTTTTGAGAGGTCATAAAGAGACGAAAGATCAAACGAATACGTTGCTGATGCTGAAAGTGACATAAAAATATTTTGCCTCGTTTTTTTTTTTATTATTATTTTTATTTTTTGCTGCTATTTCTGCTCTTGAAAGATTTACGTGCTATAAGCAATACTGTTCGTACGTGTTTATCTTCATTATTATTATTAAGGGATGGTTTTTAGGGGATGTTATTGTTTGTTGTTTTACTGTGAAGTTTTCTCATTATCAAAGTGACTTTTTATGTAAACGCGCACGAATATTGATGAGGCAGCGTCAAATTTTTATTCCATAAAAAGTTGAAAAGTTTTATATTTTCTCCTTGAAATTTTCATTTATATTATTATATTAATGCATTGACGCAAGGAGCTAATTAAAGTCATTACAAATTTTATTTATCGCGACAGTTGGCTTTTGGATATGCGGGTAAACATCAGCAAACACCGCATTACCAATAAAAGACATAATTTAACAATTTCCCCCTTTGATGGTCTTTACAGCGCGCAATTGAATGCGGGATCCACACGCAGTAAACAAGTTAAATAATATTAATTTATATCTTCATTAACGATTCAAGTGCTGTGTAATTAAGTTATTTATATTTTCGGGCTCATTTTCAAATCGAATTTCGATTTTAAATCTTCCAGATAGTTTTCACAGCATAATTTATAGGGTATTGATAGAGCACAATAAAATCGAAACAAAAAGTGCATAAAGGATTCCATATATTCTGACCTCGATAACATGCATCGCGTTGCACTGCTTTTCGCTTGCTGTGCTTATCAGCGTAAATAGTGAGTGTCTGTAGGCTTTGAGTGTGCATGATGTGCATGAATTGTAAGTACATCCACAACATATACAGGAGGCACACTGTATAAATGCACATTGCACCAAAATGCAACTGACTGCTGAACGAACGAACGAATGCAGTATGCACCACGCATGCAGTACGAATGTGCAAGTGTGTGAAGGTTAATTATCACACACGCAGATAATTGCATTGATGCGGGATTTCGTTAGTGGGTCAACGAATTGTGGCCTCGTTTTCGTTGCTTGGCCCGCCGCGGCCTCCATTTTTCTTCTTCTCTTTTTTACTTTTGTTGCTCGCTTGCACTTAAAGGGCAACCGCTGTTTGTTATTGTTCGAACGCAATCGTAACCTTAACATTTCAACAGTGCAGCAGCAGTTAAAATGCACTGGAAAAGTTCATTTATTTTCATTGCAGTTTGCAACAAAGATGCATTGAGAGTTTGGTGTATGTGCATTTTACAATGTGTGTTTGTTGATTCGCGAAAGGAAAAACGTTAAACTGTTTGTTTATGCGGTCGTTCGTTATATTTCAAATTTGATTCTTTTTCCATCCTTGACCTTTTTCGCAGTATTAATAATAAATTATGAGGCGTCGCAATGTTTTTAATAGGTTTCTTGATCTCCGGCGCGTTCGCCTTAGTAAACACATTAATCTAAAGTTGATTAATTAATCAATCGCACCCCTTTTTTTGATATATATAAATTTATTTTTTATTTTTCTTGATGATCCAATTATTATTTATTTTATTATTTTCCTTGAGAAGTTTAGTTTATATTACTAAAAATTAATTAATAAATTGAGGGAAAAAGTAATACAAATAAAAATTAAAAAAAAAACATTTTATTTCCAGTAATTTTTATAAATTAGAGCACAAATAACTTAATTATTATTATTGTTATGTACCGCACTCATCTTATCTCTCTTTTTCTCTCTCTCTCTATCTTAATATTTATAAGTATACACAACATATATTTTAGATGAGCTTCCTTTGCTCGCCCTTATCAGTAGTACATTATATTAGTACACACATAGAAATTGTTTATACAAAAGTGGGTTATCAGCATGACCTGAAATTGTTGCTGTCGTCGTGTAAGTCCTCATAATGTAAAGTGCACTCGCCGTTTGTAAATTATTTGAAAGATTTTTTTTTCCGATAAAATTAAACAGTCGGCATCACTTTCTAACACTTACTATATTATATATGTATAACTGTTGCCAATTTACCTCCTTATTAAGTCATAAGTTTATTATTAACATTGCGCGCACATAATAAGTGTTTAATGAATGATATTTATTCATTATCGGTGCAGTTCTCTTGCTGCATTTGTATACTATAAGACTTATTAGGAAAATCGTTTAATTCAATTATCCTGCTTATAAGCTAACTATATCCTCCTGCAAATTATATCTTATATAATAGTACTTGTTTTTTTTTTTCGTTTAAAAATAATGTTTAGGTTTTTTCTTCGTCGCGCGGTTTGATAATTTGCAATTAGTAAACGTTGGACAATGACACAGAAATTTAACTATTTACGTATAAGACAATTAATTGTTTCGCATCAAGAAAAGTGGAAATGGCACTTATCAGACGCAGGACAATAAAATAAGAGAACAGTTAAAAAACGTATTTACCGCTATAATAAAACATCGCCCATACTGAGAAAAATATTATTTCTTAATTTTTCTTTTTGCATTGTTCAATATGGTTAATTTTTATCCCGAAGAAATAATGATTTTAAAGATTTTATTGGTGGTGTTTTAACGGTGGTAACAAATTTGGTTTGGAGGATATTTGTTTACAAGATTTCTCTTCGGATTTGGTGTCCTTATAATAGGATCGTAAGCTTTCGCATTTATATACTCTCGGTATAAATAAAATATCATTATTACAGCCATTGGCAACGCACGTAATATTGCATATTCATGTAAAGTCGCGAAAAGACCATGGGTGGCGTGGGAAGGTCGCCTCCATCCTGCGAATCACCATCATTTTCTTATACAGGGTGCTCATTTTTTTTTTTAAATTAAATTATTATAAATTAGTAAAATAGCTTTTTTTCAATTTAATATTTTTTATTCTACAATCAAATTTACAAAAAAAAAAAATTGAACTTCTATTTAAGTTTACCAAGGTATTTAAATTAAGGAATTCGCAAAGTTGGAACATGGGGACAGAAAAGAAGAAAGATACAGCAGCTGCATTGGACTAATTTTAGATGCACTGTAATAATTTCGGATATACTGACTTTACTCTCTTCTCTTTTTTGTTTTTTGTTTTATTTTTAATATTTGCATCATATGCTGTTTGTTGGTCTTTTCTTCAGTAGGGAACCGCGACCTACCTCAACTGCACACTTTTTTCATTAATCTTCGTCATGCTCGTGCTCTTCTTTTGCCCTTATTTCTTTCCATTTCTTCACATTGTCAGGCGTGTTTGCTACATATTTAACGTTTGATTTTTAAATTAATAATAATAATAAATAATGTGCAATAAAATGCAAAATACGTACCCAAGTTGCTGCAAAAATTAAATACTGGCATGCTGATAATTATAGCAATGATGTAGTAGCGAAAAATCCAATTATTTTGAAAGTAAAACTTCCAGGGAAACTGGACGATTTTCGCAGTGTAAGTGTAGGGATATTTCATTGGGGTGTTGCTTGTTAGATTCTTTCCACCGCCAAAGAAGTTCCATTGCGAAGCACGTTTTGTGAAATCTTTCGTTAGGGAATCAAAAGCTTTTTTGGTGGCTTCTAAATCGGGCTGCAAATTATAATTAATAAAAAAAAAATTGGCAGTAAATATTTAAAATAATTTACATCTGTTTTTTTAGTTTTTGAATCACCCATTTTACTTTTTCTTAACAATTCTTCAGCACTTCCTAAACACTCTGTTTGACATTTATTTTGTCAAGTAATTTTTCCTCGTTTCCTAAGTTTGGGGTTAGGGTTTTAAATTTTAAAACAATTTAAAAAACCTACTTCTCTAAAATCTGCTAGAGCTAGGGCAATGAAAATATAGGAGGGATGGATGAAAGAGTAAAAATGTGACATTTAAGTTGGGTCTTGCGAGATGAGCAGCATGAGCAGTAGATTGAACAGCAGCAGCAGCAGCAGGACAAAGATCCTTGCGATCCTTGGGAATAAATAGCAAAGCTTTCAAAGCGTTTTATATCTCCTCTGTGTGCATGTAGCATATATACAGCGAGAGAGAGAAGTTCCTTCACCATGAACGTTATTTATTTTGTCGAGCCATTGCCGTAGCCGACGAGCAGCAACAGCAGCAGCAGCAGCAGCAATAGGATGGACGACGGGACGGGGATTTAAAACCCGTCCATTAGGTATATAGAGTGCATGTACGCCGCGTTTTATAAATAGTTTGCTTGTGTCCTTGAGGGAGATGTGTGTGCTATGTGCTGCTGCATACATATAGGAGTAGAACGAACGTTCATCCAACCGACTGCTTCTGCTGCTGCTGCTGCTCCTGCTGCTGACGGTTTATGTACAGATGCATTATTCTTTGTACCAAATGGTGTGTGTGGTTGGTGTGCCTAGTGCTCTCCAAAGCAACTCTTCTTATTATCTTGCATTGCGTGTCTAAGGTTACCATTTACTGACCACTCGAAGAATTGTTAGTTTGGTTCTTTTTTGTTTTCGCGCTTGTTTCAAACGTACGAATGGAAATTTGAGAATTATTTCTTTGCTTTCAGATTATTATTGATGCCGGTTCGACTGTCGTTTAGTAGTTCTAAGTGCAGGAGAAAGCAATTCGAATTTAGGGGAAATTTATAATATAGGACTTAAGACTGTGTTGCGTAAGTATAGCTAGCTTTTGATACTTTTTTTTATTACCTAACTCGGTATTAATTGCGCTATTACTCAATTTCGATTTTCGACTTAATGCGCCTCTTCTGATCGTTTCGTGTAAATGTTAAGATGATTTTTATTATTTATCGTTTTCTGTGAAGATTATGTCACTGATTTACCCAATGAAATTGCTTTTTTAAATATTAAGAAGGGAAAAGCTTCAATTAAAACTTGTTTTTTTTTTTCAATTAAGCAAAGTATTTCTTATAAAAAATATTAAGTTCTATGATTAATTTTTGATATAGCAATCCTCCAGAAACTTTATGAGGAAACACAAAAAAAAAAATGAAAACCCAACCGAAAAGAAAAACAATTAGTTAATTGCTTTTATCATAAGCATAAAAACTTTTTCCTATAATTATGAGACATTTTCATTTCTTTGGTAACGTAACGTAATAAAAATAATAATTGCGCTGGCAAAGAAGATAAAAGTCGGCACTGTATTTGTATGTAATGATCCATCCCACATCTTCCCAAGCCGCCATGGACACAGGGACTGTACAGAGAATAAGTGCATTATTTATGTGTGTGAGTTGTGGTGCATCCATAGAGTAATTGTCACTGTACAACCAACATGTACAGAGCGAGAGCTAAATAGAAACGGCAACATTGAATTAACCTTGGCGGCCCATCATCCACATAGTATACTTTTATTTTGTATTTCTCTCTCATTTGATGCGTGCATGGGATGCACACAATGTGATAGAGTGAGCTGTTACATTTCGTTAATTAATTTTTAATTAACACATTAAACTTATGTTTTTCCATTTCTAATTAATCAGGTTTTTGTTTACTTAAATATTTAACAAACTAAAAATAAAAAATATGGAAATTTCGGAAGAGGTGGTTTTAAAGAATCAATGAAACGAGATGCTGCTGGTGGCGGCAGCGGCTGCGACCTACATTTTCAGGGTAACCGTCCCAGATAAACCGGCCGGAGATGCTCTCTTATGATGTGAGGTCACGCAGTTTCTTCGTCTCTTTGCTTGATGCTGCACAGTGCACACCAATGCACTCTGCACTCTGCACTCTGCATGCACCAAGGTCGGCTATCCTTGGTTCTTCCTTTATTTTCCTTTTGGGAAAAAATAAAAATTATTGCTGACTTTTAGGGATGATAACCACAAATAAAGGTCTTTAACGTTTCAATTGGCGAAAAGTAATTTTTGGGGGGGTAAAATTTCGCGGGGGCCATTGCAGGTTGCTCGCTTTTATTAAGTGCGAGTGAATTCGTATCTGGGTCGCAGCCTTCACAGGGTTCAGAGGTCACGGAGACGAGCTGCACCCGGCCACCCGCCGCCGCTCCATCCCGGACCACTTTTTCCGCCCCCGCATATAACGCATACCTCATATATAGAATCCGCTTTAATAGTTGATTCATTTAGGTTTTCATTCACACTGCTTTAAATTAATGGAAATTTTGCTTCTCTATTTAAAAATAGTTTATTTTGTTCTAAAAATATATATATAGATTCATTTTAGCCTTGGCATTTAAAAATTACAAAAATTTCACAATTTATCAAAAGCCGGAAATTAAACTTATAGTTCGATGTATAAAGAATTGGCAAAAATATTTTGAAAAGTCCCTTTTTTCTTATTTTATTTCTTTTTAAAATATTACAATTAAATAAAGTCTGGTTTCTTTGATATTTTTTGTTTCTTATAAAATTATTTCAAAGAAAAATGATCAAAATAAAGCGGATAAACTACAAGAAGAATTTATAAAACACGAAAGGAAAGTAAATACTGTTAAATGGAAAAGAATCAGTATTTTCTTGAATAACATTCATTTTATTTACACTTAAAACGTTAAAGAGCAGCTACCAAATACATCGTCGGCAGCGATCGATAATGCCAGAGCGAGACTATGCAGGGCTGCTGAATGGGGACACATATACCACCACCCCCACAGCTCGTAACTGCTCTAAAAACAACTCGTATCGAACTGAAATAACTAATACTCTCACAGTTAGTCAATTACAAATTTATTCATTTATAGCAAGTGCATTAAAAGGCGCAATAGTAAACAACCCTTTTATCATCCCTTATTTATATACAGTTGTCAATCATGGCAAACGAAATTGTTATTGCTGTAAGGGTAGAGAATGGAATATCGATAGTTGGGAGAATTGTAGGTCCGTCTTAGTCCTTTTGCAGGACGATCTTTCCTGCTGCTGCTGCTGCGGCTCCTCGCCTCTATAGATGCGTTGTTGTATGAGTATGGTGAATGGCGCCGCGACGGCGCGTTGCAACCGCGTATCCAGGTCACCAGACTGCAATGGGAAAAAGGGAATTTCCACGGTGTCTGTATTGCGCGCACATACGCACACACACCGCTATTCGCAGAGAAAGGACGAGAAAAGTTGTGTTCGTATATGAATAGCGAGTCCTTTCTTCGCGTCCTCTCTATGCTTTGTGATATTTATGACGGTGGAATATTGCACAGGGACCTTTCCATCCTTTAGAATTTAGATGCAACCGGGATTTACTTTTCTATTCTTTTATGTTTTACCGCTTTTGAATTTAATAATAATAATAATAATATTTTCTAATATCTCGTTTTCGTTGCTTTGCGCGGTATTTTCACTAATGCTTTGGAAAAAATGCAAAGAGAAAAATGTCTTGAAAGGTGTTTTCCTTTTTTAAATGCCCTAGATTTATTTATAACACTGCGGTTCTAGAAAATTATAAAAATATTTTCGGTTTTCGGTTTCCAATTGATGCGCACAGCATTTTTAAAGCGCCAATGTTTTCATCCTTTCTTTTAATTTTCCATTATTACTTTTTAAATGATGTAAATAAAGTGGTTGAGGGGTAAAAAAAATTAAATAATTTCTGTTGATAAATAATTTGCGAGGGATGTGCGGAGGAGAGACATATCTGAAAAGAAGGTGCAGTCAGTCAGCAACCCTGGCTGGGCCTATAAAGCAGGCGGCGGCCGTCTAGCCACCCTCGCTTTTCGACGGCAGTGGCGACGGCGGCGGCAATAGCAGCCAACTGCGATCGATACCACCAGACACAACACTCACACTCTACTAAATACATGACAACGACCATGATCTTTCTCTCTCTCTGTCTTTCTTTATGTGTGCATCACAACGTTCAACAATTTTGCTAAGTTAAATTATTTGCCGCCTCACTGCTTGTAAATTCGCATTAACAACAAACAAAATTTAAATTAACAAACCAAACGAATTGGAAATTAAATTAATAACATTTTATAGGCTCTTCGAAGGGATGGTGAATGATATGAAAGGCTTAGTCGATAAAAAAGGGGGCAGGGAATTTCACTTTTGTATAGTTCCACGACCTTGCGATGTGTTTATGGCCAGGCGTCTAGACGCCCCAAGGTCTTTTATTTGCATTCTCTCTTTTATTAAAAAAAAAAAAAAACACACACACACACACACACAAAAAATTAAACGATGCAAGTCTTCAAATTCTATCAAGTTTCTAACATTTTCTTTTATTAAATAATAAGTTAAAAGGGAAGTTTTTAAAAAATTTTGTTTGTTTTTCCTTTGCAGATATTGTGATAAACCAAGGAATAGAAAATGTTGGAGCATTTAGATCCGCGTCGGTAATAGTGAGTGTGTGAGTAAGAAATTGCGATGGACCTGAAGCACGACCTGATGTACAGAGGCGACGATCTGCTGGTTAAGAGCGAGCCCTATACGTCGCCCCCATCGGTGGTCACCAATAACGGCAGCAGCAATGGTCAAGCGGCTGCTACGGTCCTCACCGCCAATGGATTAGCTAATAATTCTGCAGCAGCAGCAGCAGCGGCTAATGCTGCTGGTGGCGGTGGTCCCTTCAGTGCTCTTAATAAAAGGCCTCGGACCGATGATTGGCCCTCTGGTAATAGCCCAGGGACAGTGCAGCAACAGCAACAAGCCGCTGTCGGGGGTGGTGGTGGTGGTGCCCCGTTGACGCCGTCACCAGGACCTCCTTCACACTCCTATACGGTCATCAGCAATGGATACTCGTCACCCATGTCTTCGGGGAGCTATGACCCCTATAGTCCTAACGGGAAAATCGGTGAGTTTCCTTTGCGACTTTTTTCTTCTCGCTTTTTTTTTTCTTTCTTTAGGCTTTAATATGTAATCTTAGGCGGTATTGCGTGCTGCAAAACAAAGTGGTTGAAAGAAGTGTGACACTTGTGCGCCGTGTCGACGCCTTAATAAAACTCGTAAATTTTCCCAAGAAGGAAATTTACTGCACAGCCGTCTTCGCTTACTTGCTTCCCCGCTGTAATTGCTAAAATTAATTTGTTTTTTTTTTTTATAAAAAAAAAAGACTGGAAAGTTTCTTCTTTGTTTCTTTTTTTTTTTTAATTGAAATCCCAAAAATTTTCAATTTAAAGTGATGAAACAGTTTCATTTAATTTAAAAAAATTATAAAAAAAAAAATGAAATGAACTTGCAATAGATATTTTTAAAGCAATTAATCCCGAGGGCTTTCCGAGTTGTGCACAATGTATATAAGGCCATTATTCAGAACAACATAAGCACGCTGGCAAATAATAATGAAAGTTGAATAATAATTGAAAGCCACGAACGGATCGACTCGCGAAATGGCCACAGGCCACCACTCTCCATCATTTGAAATTCTCTTATGTCTTAGCTTGGTGGCTGAGGAATCGCTTGCTGCTTGTATAAGAAACAGCATCTCTTGTTTTTCTTTATTCTTTTTTGACTTCATTTAGTGCGCGATTGATTAGTTGAAGACCGGCAAAAAAGTGACTATAGATACTGAAGGGAAGTAGCAATACGTTGCATATTGCATACGTGGTGCAGCAACTGCAGCAGCAGCAGCAGCAGAAGGAGGAGGAAAACGCATGTGTATGCGTCCTATTCACGTGGTTGGAATAATATGATGATATCGATTGCGTCGTTCATTATTATTCAACGGAAATCTAGTTGTATGTACTATACTTTGGGGTTAATAACCCCCTTTAAAAAAAATCTATCTTTTCCCTATTTTATTTCTTCATCGAAAACAATTCGATAGTATTTTAAAATTTTAAATGATTTTTTTTTAAATAAAATTACAAGTGGCAGTCAACGAGGAATAATAGTAAAAGTCGTAAAATATTAAAGCAACGCACCTACAACCTATTCTTCGTGTCTAAAGGTCATCATTACTGCTGATCTTTTGAGCAGAGTTAATAAGTTAAGGTTGAATTCGAAAGTACTCTCTGCATAAGAAAAAGTCTCTTCAAGGACCAATTACATAGTTACCGAATTTTCTTCTTATTTTTCTTTTTCGGAAAATCAGAATTGCAGCTATAAAAAAATATATATATTAAGTAGCGATTTCCAAATGTTCAATATTTTATGTGAAATGTTACGAAGAACACACGACAAAAGAGCAAAGTCAGAAAGAAATTAGTCTCGCCTCAAATATGTGCACTTTTCATAAGTGGAAACTCGCAGCACTTGAAGCAATAAAGTGTTGTAAAGCGCGAAAGGAGCCACCACAATCAAAACAAGTGAAACAACGAAACCGTTTGCTGCTCATAGAAATTTTCCAGGTACTTGTTTTAGCTGCTATTGTACCTTACACATAGTAAACTTGACTCAGTGACTGTCCACGGCCATCATCAGTGGTATCACCAGCCCACCAGGACCACTTTGCTTTCATGCTCTTTGTTTTAACGCGAATAATTTGCATTTAGTTGTTAGAATCCCGTTTAAAGTTCGTGTGGATGAATTAAAATTTTTCGAAATTTGTTTCTTTTTTTTTTTTAATACCATTTTTTAATGGCGCGAATTAATTTGAAATTTCAAAAATTGTTTACAGTTCACTGTAGTTGTAAAACTGTAAAACTTACTGCTACAACTGATAGAGGGCGCAAGGAGTTAAACGAACACATTTTAAAATATTTTTAAATGCCCCTTGCTTTTTATATTTAATTATTTTAATTAATAATTTGTTTTTTCAATTTTAAAACAATATTGCTTATTTAATTATATATTTTTTGCTCATTAAAGTAACGAATTTCAATTTTTAAATATTCAATTTTAAAAAGTTTAAACAATTAAATTAAAAAAAAAAAGTAAGAATCCTTTGCCGAAAGTAAATTTATTTCTAAGGCACTAGTAAAAGTGAATAAATTCCTTTGGCTTGTTAAAGAAAAAACTCAATTTTCCAACTTCATCCGCATCATATCCCATCCTTTATGCGCATCCATGACGGTGATTGGTAACAGAAAAGGTGAACATGAAGGAATGTCAATGCCATTCGCGTATAGGTAGTATAGAAATGATGGATTATTAACACACAAAAAGGTTTTCTTTCTTTAATATTAAATTTAGTTTTATAGTAAAGGAGCGACTTTTAGGACTTTGATTTACTATTAAACAGCATTGCTTTACATTGGAGAGAGAAAAAAAAACTAGATTTCATAAGATAGTTTTTTTTTTTTCATTATTTATTTACACATGCAAGAAACAAGTGCATTCAAACTTGTTCTCTTATATAACGAATGCTATTTGCATCCTTTTAATTTATATATTTTTTTTATGTCTCAGTGTCTTATTTTTTTATAAAAATAAATTTTAAAGAAAGATTGACGTAAAGAGTGGGTGGATACATCCCCAATTTTGAACGGATTTTAATTTAATCATCTCAGTTTGTTAAAGATGGTAATAAGTGAAACATCTGCTGGTGCTGCTGCTGCTGCTGCTGCTCTTGCTTTTGGATGAATAAAAATACCATCCTCTGTGTGCAAGTACTGTTATGTATGATGTGGACGAGGAACGACCTAAATAACTGACCCTCCGCAACCCCAATTTCCGAACGAACATGTGTGACGCACCCTCCGCGTGTCTCATTTATCCCTGCAACCTCCCATTTTTATCTCTCTTCGGTTCTGCCTTCTTCAGTGTAATTTCTTCATAAATTGAAATTGTTCTCCGTGTGTATAGTTTGAGAGCTGCGTGTCTTCTTCGTTCTTCCCCGGCTGTGAATTAGCTTTAATGCGATGGGTAAAACACTAGATAGTATTGTGAAGATTAATTCGACCGTGGAGAAGATATATATTTACTCGCGCGGTCTCTGGGATTCAAGGCCAGAAGAAGAACAACCAACAGCTTTTAACTCTTTATATTTTATTTATACTCTGCATTTAATCTCTGCTGTCCTTTTTTTTTTCTCTCTACTCTTTCTTATTCGTTGGTTATTGATGATGCATTTCTGCATTTAACTTTTTTTAAAGAAATTCTTTAAGAGAAAAAGCAGTTTGCTAAATTCATTGCAAAAGACGTTCGGTTCACATAATAGGAAACTGTTTAATATTATTATTTTGTAGCCGCAACGATGATAATTGTAATGAAGGTGAAGTCGTTTGTTAAGTATCAAGGTTAAAACATTAATGTTGCTGTTGCTGCTGCTTATAAGCGAGTAAAACAATAGAATTACCTTTTCACTCTTTGTCTTCATTGCTACAGTAAAGTAATTAAAAGCGAGCGGATGACGTAATGCGTGTGCATAAATTTACCATCGGTATGTGGCTGGAGGAAACGGAAGTAAAGGGGTGCGAAGGGTTAGAAAAGTATTTAGGTAAATTAAATGCATTTTATTTGTTATCCTTTACGCAGCGTATAGTACATTTAAACATTTAGAAGAAGTAATGAATAATAATATAATGGATTTGTTGTTTAGTCTAGTACTCTTATTTTCATCCTTCCGTGTCTATGGACGTGCTCCGGTGGAGCGGGGAACCGCCGAAATTGCCGCGCCACTGATTTTTCTCTCCCCCTTTTTACTTCGTTTTATTTTACTTTATTTATTTTTTATTATTAAGACTTTTTTCACAGTAGAAAATTAACTATTTTAAAAGTATACGCAAGCAACTTTTTCTTGTTATTTATAATGTCCTCTTTCTCCAATTGTTTATTTTATAGAATGAAGAGAGGAGCTCTTAAAAGTTTCCGAAAGATAAATTTCTTAACTTTTTTCTACTATATAATTTTATAAGTACGTACATTACTGAATACGCACTTTTTTAAAATGTGCGTCTGTTTGCTCTTTACTACGTATACATAGGGAGCTTTTAATGTCTTCCTTTATATATTATGTTTGAAATATTCATAATACTGCTAAACAGAATATTTTTTTTTTTTTTACGAAAACCACACAAATACTAAGTAACTTTACTCGTAAAGAAGCGAAACAGCAAGTCTACATTTTTATACACATAGTATACGTATAATTTTTTCGGGGCAAATGGCAATTCAAGGTCTGTCATTCGTTCACCTTAAAAGGTCGTTAAATTACCTTTTTTTTCACCTTTTAATGCGGCCGATTGGCTGTATATATGAAATTGAACATGAAATACGTAATATATTGACCTTGGCCTAGTGCTATAACAGGCAGGTGCAAGGGTAACAACCCCAAAACTATGGGACCATTCAGTATAGTAAAGTTTTGTGTACTGGCCTGCCACCCTTAAAGATATTTAAAGGGTGTCAGCTGTTTCAAAAAACAGTTCTCATCTGTTAGCTAGCTAGTTTGTACTAAAAATAAATATCGAAAATATACCGGAGGCAACGGCACCCTCTCTAGAAAAATCTGCTTTCGGGTTTTACACTGTAGTTATTTATTTATTATCGGTTCTTTGCCTCTGGCATTTTATTTTTAGTACTAAGGATTTATCTAAAATATTAAAAAGTTTTTTTTTTTTATTTTGTCGTAGAAAATTTAATTTAATTTGTTTATTAACATTTTCCTGCTTTGACCAATAATTTTTTTATTGTAGAGAATAAGGCAAAGAAATTAACTTAAAAATAATTACATTGAAAATTCCTTCATTTCCGGTTTTAGCGGAAGTTAAAAAGTCCTTGGAAATATACTGAATGAAAATCCTCAATGTAAATTTTCTTCTAAACCAAACCGAAAAAAAAAAAAATAAAATGAAAATGAACGAAGACAATTTAGTTCTTGTTGCATTATTTGCTCGTTACGTGCACTTGGACGCTTTAATTACATAATTCTCTGAAAGAGAACGTAACTTGGCCCTGACAATGGTCGCTCTTAACCAGCCGACGACCATTATGTAAGACCTCCAGAGTCCAGTCCTGCAGCAGCTCAACTTTAAACTTCAAAGAAATTGCCAGCCAGCAGAGAGCGGTATGAAAAGCCGCCCCTTTACTTTTATTTGGTCAAATCCAATAAAACCCAGCATGGAAATGCATTGAAAAAAGGGTTGAAAAAAATCCTTTCGGTATATTGTTAAAAGTGGTAAACCCCAGTGTCCTTCGGAGGACAGAAAGACGGAGAGCGCGCATGGGCGTACATTAAAAATACTATACTCTGATGGTGCGATCCCCACTTGGAATTGTTTGAGCTGGGGCCACCAAGTATAAACTCCACTGACAACAATTCAGTCACTTGCCGTTGGCTGTACCCGTCTCACCGCGTCTTCTTTTTCCGTGTTCAAAAATAATAATAATTTTGCTAATTAAAAATTACGCATTTAAAGTGCAATGTAGGTTTTACATTTTATCGAATTAAGAAAATAATATAATTTTGTGTGGAGAAGAGTGTAAGAAGGAGAAATATGAAACGTAGATGGTCGGGTTTGCAAGCGGTGCGTGTGAGCGCCGATGAAAGCTCCTCGGAGGTGACTTCTTCGTCGGCCACGCTGCAGGTGATGAGCCCGGCGAATTCACTCGCCTCCACAACCGATATCGGTGACGTCGATCTCGAATTCTGGGACCTAGATTTAAACAATGCTCATCATCATCAGCAGCAGCAGCAGAACCAAGTGCGCGGTCTCATAATGCACCACAATCATCAAAATGGATTTGTTAATGCTTCAGGACAAACTGTCATTTCCTCACATCATACCACTAAATCTGATAGCAGTTCAGGTATTTTATTATTTTTTTTTTCGGGTAAATAAATTGCGTTTTATGTTTATCGACAGTCTAGACGCTTTTAGTTTTTTTCTCTCTCTCTCTCTTGATTTTTCGTTTGTTTAATTGCTTTTCTATAATAAAAGTAATGTTTTCTTGTCATATTAAAAGTAAATATATATATATATATATATTTTAAAAGAAAACATCAAACAAAAACAGAATGGAAAAAAAAAACATAAAACAAAGAAAAGTTACCAAAAATACCTGTTTTTGGAGCAAGTCCAAAGTAAGTCTGAAAACCTAATTTTCCTTCCACTCAGTGTGTTCGACTTACAAAATTGTATGCTGACCTTAGATGAGTTGTTAATTGATGACGAATTATATTTTCTATACGTACCATTGACACGTGCTTTATGTTGTAATATTGTTTAATATTATGTGTGTGTGTGTGCGTGTGTTAATAATAAAATATAAGGACGTCTGTGTCCTACTTTCCGTTACTAAATCGGTGTCACTTTCACGCATCTCTATCTCTCAGCCAAGTTTCAGTATAATTTTGTTTTAAATTACAACAACTGCTATGTCCATTTGGGGATTTTATTATATTAAAACAACTTTTCTTCTCTTGATGCTGCTGCTGATATCTGGAAATTATTTAAAGGAAAATTAATACTTGCTAAAATAAATTACTAAATATTTGTTGTGCTAAATTTTGCAATAATAATTAAAACATTGTGTTGTAATTTATTTTTGTTTGGCTTCGTATATTTTATAAACAAAAAATGTAGCCAATTACGAAAAATTGTTTTCCACTAATTGGCCGTTTGCTTTAAATGCAAAATTTAAAAATTACTATATACTAGTAGGGAAAACTATGTTAATGATATAATAACGAAAATGTAAGCTTGCTTCACTTCTTATTAGTTTCTGTATTATTATATTTTCTGCATAAATAATCGGTTGCAGCAAATATAAACCATTTATAAGGTTTTTCCACGTAACAAAAAAAAAACATAAAAAGAAAATATATAACAAAGAGACTGCAAATATTGAGCCACTTATTTTATCTTCGTTGTTATTATTACTTATTTAAGTATTTTTAAATATAAAAAATGCGTCATACTTTTTATTAATTTAATTAAAATTATTTTTTGTTGAATTACCGTCAATGATTTAGTTTTTAATTATTACTTTTTTTTATTCATTTATAAAAATGGAAACTTTTAGTAAACTTTCGTATACATTTAGAAAGTAAAAATAATATTTTTTAACGTCGCTCACTAAATATTGAATAAATAAATAATAAATAATGACATTACCATTGCTTTACCTTATTGATTTTGTTTGATAAGATGCGCTTGTGTTGGGCAACTCTACGCTTTTAATTTTTTATTTCAACTCGATAAAAGCGTTTGTATTATATTGAGTTTTTTTTTTTTAATTAAAGAATTATATGCTGAAATTACTTCCGCCATCCAGCAGCTACACAACGACCTTGCTCTCGTAATTGAATCCTAATAATGGAAAATAATATTAGCGCGCATTGTAACAATTCTGTGCACTCTATTCAGAGAACAATGTACACATGAAAAATAAATATCGAATAGTTAATAAGTGTTGGCCATAAAATGTTTCTCAATGTGATTCATCCACCCACATTTGCTAATTTTTATTCTCTTTTTGTTACAGGTGAGTAGTACCGGGGGACTACATCCTTGCTTTTATGGTATTATTTTATTCTCAGTGTATGAATTTTCTTGAAATGCGTCGTCGATTTTTAAAGTAGGTACACTGTGTACATTTTATCATTGTTTTTTTTGTGTTTGTGTCTGTGTGTTAAGAAGAGTACACACAGACTTGAAAAATGCATTATCAATATGCAGTACCGCCCGCCGCCATTCATATCTTCTATTTGCTCTTGAACTTTTCAAGAGAAATTCTGATTTTGCTTTCTGAGATCTTGCGTTGTTTCGTGTTACTTACATTAACTTCATGAAAAGTGAGAATTGCAGTTAAAAGTTAAATTGATTTGCAATTTTCTTATTTTAACTTTTTTTTTTAAATTTCACCGTCTTCTCTACATTTATATTTTTGAAAAATGTCCTATTAACCGACATATTGTACCGCTTTTCCTGCTTAAAAAAGTCGTAAGTTTAGGTATCGTTTCTGCTCAATCCTTGAAAGCTTCTCTTAAGCAATGTCCTGCAATGTCTTTGAAAACTTTTAAGACCTTTGTGTAATCGGATGAATGTGTAAGGAAATTAAGTGAAGAGAAGAGAGCCTAGATGCATCTCTTCACATAATAATAATCGCTGCAATGAGCGAAACAGATTCGCGCGCAGATGTTGCAGATGTTGTTGGCCATGACCATGACTTTGATTTGACCTCTGCAGGTTGCTGCTGCTGTGCTATTGCATGCCAACTTCACGTAGTTAATAATAATAGCGAACCCACAGGTGCATCCTAGTCTTTTCTAAACCTGCACCTACCTATTTTCAACAGATATTGAGAGCTAATTTTGCTGATTAGTAATTATGGGTTACTCTTCAGCTGAAGAACTTTTTTTTTTAAGTTGGAAATCCTTTTTGGTTTTGTTTTCTTCTTTCAAATGGCAATCGAATCGAATTAATGGCCTCATAATTAGATTTAAAAAAAGTAGAGAAATTAATTAATAAAGTAGGTAAACCGAAGACGATTTGTGTGTGGCATTGTGGTTTGTTGGACCATTAAGAAGATTAGTGTGTATGTAGTATGTGCCATGGCTGGAAAGCAGGGAGGCAGGCAGGCAGCACCGAGTCCTAGAGAGATGATTCGAATGACGCGCTTTGCTGTGTGGTTGTTGGTGTGTTGTGTAAGTCTACTTTACGTTGCCGGGAGCGATTGCCGGCCTTGACTCTTAATATATACAACACAATCCTGCTGTGCTCGTCGGTTTGCTCCTCCTCACCTGACTTAAGTCATTCTTGCATGCGCTTCGTCACACTAGAACTGCTTGCTGCTGCTGCTGCTCTGCTGCTCCTGCTCTATTCCCCTCGTCTACCAACTCACTTCTATCTTTTTCTTTCTCAGGACAACTAATACGTACCTTTGTGGTCGGTGCATTAGCTATACCTACGTTTTCCTGCTGTTACTGCTGACTAAATTCTTATACAGGGTCTTTTTTCCGCCATTTTTTATGTTTGAAAAATTAATGTTTTTTATTTTTATTTTTTTGGCCGCAAATATTATTAAAATTTTATTTTTCTTAATAGATTTAATTAGAATGGTTATTGCAGTTTGCAAAAACGTAATTTTTCATTAGTTTGTGTTTATTGTTTCGGCGCCACGAGTAAAAGCTCTCACAGTGTCCGAAAGGGACAATTTGGGAGCTTTTTGTTCTACCGGAAAAACTATTTTTCTTTGATTTTCAAAAATGGTACCGTTTGATAGGTTATTAACTGCGCTTTTTTATGGTATATAATATGTAATCATTTTTTTATCAGTTATATCTAAAATTTAAGCATAAATTATAACCAAAATTTCGGTATTTTCTTCTTTGCCATCCAGAGGCGCCCTTATCTATTTTTCTGCTTAGAAAAGTACTTAAAAGGTTTAAAAATATTAAAAAAAATTAATATCCTGTAGAAATATATATATGTTGTTCATATTTAGAGAACTTATAAGTAAGTAGGCAGTACTTGATTCAAGGATCATCATGTATCCTATATAGTTTGTTTCGTCGAGTGCATCTTTTGTTCTTTCTTTTTCCTTTCTCTCTCTCTCTTTCTGTTTGTGTATGCGTGATGGCTCGTAATTTTCGATAATGATTATCGACTCGCGTTATATACATAGTATATGTGTATATATTTATTTGTATGTTTGCTATGCGGCTGCTGCTGCAGGCTGAGCAACGGAGAAAAAGTTGTCTTGGGTTATCGGCTGTGTTATTGACACCGAAATTCCATTTCTCTCGTTTTACCTAACAAAGTAAATGTTACTGTTGTCGACGACGTCGTCGAAAGTAAAACCACTCGGGGAATTCTTGCGCTGCTGCTGCTTCTTCTGCTACTGCCGGAGGACCGGTTAGCAAAAGCAACTGTGTGTCAATCGGGGTTCTGCTGTGCTGCTGTGCGCAAAGCAAACTAGTTCCATAAAATCATCTACGCCATACCGAAATTGACCATTTTGGGCACCTCAAGGCCGGCTCACCGGTGTCATCGACTCTATGACACATTTCGAAGGTCGCCCCCATATATTAACGAAAGACCATACTCATTAAACATTTAACAGCGGCATTTCCGAAAACTCTTTATCTTTTACGCACTCGCTGAAAATAGCGGAAAATGAACCGCATAATAGTAACAGCAGCAGGTTGAAGGACGACAGGTTGATCTTTGGTTCTCACAACACACAAACACTTAAGAAATGTTCGTAGTACCTGTTGTGGTGATGTGATGCTTGGTAACTACTTCCGGAAATGCTAAACAAAGAACTCTTATGAAATTTTATTACTAGTGAATATAGCTAAATTTTAGGCAACAAAAAAAAAATATAATGAAATGAGTCTTTCAGTTTTGTTTTCTTAAAGGAACTTTATTTTTATTTTTTAATTGGCGTTTCTTTGATTCCAAGAATCAGGCAAAGCGACACAGGAAATGTTAACGTGGCAGCATCTGATTTCGTCTTGTCTTCAAACACGTTAATTAGCAGAGCTAATGTCTAATTGACAAAAATAGACCCGAAGAAACTCAATTAAAGTTGGCTTTCGATAACGACTTTGGGGAAATGATAATAACATTTGTTTTGCTTTCATTTGAATTTACCTACTCTCACACAGGGGGTGTTTCCAATTAATTATTTCTTGTTTTTTGATTATTATTTTTTTCTCATTTGAATATTTTTCAAAGTGCAAAATCGGTTTATGAAATAAAAAATATCGTATTTGTCGATTTTGTAGGCAAAATGTAAATGAATGACTTGATTAAAAGTGAAAATTCTGATATCCTGTGCGCTCGTGTGAGTTAATAATGAATATAATATGATTCGTGAATCCTTGAAGTGTATTTTCGCATAAATAATAATTATTATTCAGCGCTTGTTGTTGACCCGCCAAACTTTGCTTTTGTGTTATTTTATATTTCACTTTCAATATGTAATATTTAATGCTTCACGTGTGTGCGTAGGTGGGTGGTTTCGATTGCCTAAAATAATAAGATTCCTCACGGACTTCTCATTTTTATTCCGAGCACGATTTTTTCTTTTACTGTAGTATTGCTGCTTCTTATTGTTCACTCTTCAATTTTTTTTTCTCTCCTTTTTTTTTTCTTTGTAAATATATTTTTATTTTATTTTTCAATTATACGGTTTTGTTTTTCATATTTGACATTTATAATATTCTCTTTATTGATTCGCTTGCTTTCCTTTTGCGTGACATTTCCAATTTACTTTTCAATTATTTGTGGCGCTCCGCATAGAAATCAATCAAAGGTTAAGGGGGTCAGTAATTATTAATTATACTTTCATTTTATTTGCCAAATTTTTATAGTTTTTTTTTGCGCTATTTTATTTTCACTATTAGTAAACAATACAAAATTATTGATAATAATATCAGCAAATAAAAAGCGAAAGTAAAAAATTTGATGTAGAATAAGAAAATATAATAATTATTTTTCGTTTGTTTGTTCTTTAGGTCGTGAAGATTTATCTCCTAGTAGCCTAAATGGATTCAGTGTGGATAGTTGCGATGCTAAGAAGAAGAAAGGACCGACGCCCAGGCAACAGGAAGAACTGTGTCTGGTGTGCGGCGACCGGGCGTCCGGATACCATTATAACGCTCTCACGTGCGAAGGATGCAAAGGATTCTTCCGGAGGAGCATCACGAAGAACGCCGTGTACCAGTGCAAGTACGGGAACAGTTGCGAGATCGACATGTACATGAGGCGCAAGTGTCAGGAATGTAGACTGAAAAAGTGTCTTTCGGTGGGCATGCGGCCCGAGTGCGTCGTACCGGAAGTACAGTGCGCCGTCAAGAGAAAGGAGAAGAAGGCTCAAAAGGAAAAAGATAAACCCAATAGTACCACTAATGGATCTCCGGATATCATCAAAATGGAACCGGAAGTAAGTACCAATTACAGTCTGGGGCTCCACAGGTAAATAGGCAGTTGAGAGGGTTAAAAACCTGCGTGTTTTTCTTCCTATTTATAGGATATTTTCTATAGATAAGAATTGATTTATCTATGTAGTACGTCACCTCGATATTATTTTATAAATAATTTAGTAATTCTATCCATGTATGGTACTTACAGTTGGTTAATTTTAATGTTGTATTATTTTTTTGTCTGTTTTGATGGTACAGTTTAACGATAGTGAAAAACTGCCATCGATAAATGGAGTGAAACCGATTTCGCCGGAACAGGAAGAACTCATACATCGACTTGTCTACTTCCAAAACGAATACGAACATCCCTCTGAGGAGGATGTTAAGCGAATCATTGTAAGTTGGGTCCGCTAAAGAGTTCCCTTGGTAATTGTGTGCTTTGCTTTCGTACCGTAGAATCAGCCGTTGGAGGGCGAAGACCAGTGCGATGTGCGCTTCAGGCACATCACCGAAATCACCATACTTACAGTCCAGTTAATCGTCGAGTTCGCTAAGAGACTGCCCGGTTTCGATAAGCTTCTTAGGGAAGATCAAATTGCCTTACTCAAGGTACTTTTTTTCTCTCTCTCTCTCTTTCTGTCTTTAATTTTTTGATTTTTTTCTTAAGATAAAAAGACATGTTAAGATTTGTTGTTTGGCGTGTTCTAGGCATGTTCTAGTGAAGTGATGATGTTCAGAATGGCTCGACGGTACGACGTGCAAACGGATTCCATTCTGTTCGTTAACAATCAGCCGTACTCTAGAGATAGCTATAATTTAGCAGGCATGGGAGATACCATCGAAGATTTGCTACATTTCTGCCGCACCATGTACTCTATGAAGGTCGATAATGCCGAATACGCCCTTTTAACAGCCATCGTTATATTCTCAGGTAACAAAACTTTTGCTTTTGTTGTCTTTCATTGGTTGGCTTTGGTATGTTATTCATTGCTTATTTGCACAATATTAACAATTATATCTTTTAGGAAGTAATTTTAATAAGAAGCTTGCACTATTTCACCCAGAGTTATCATTTAAGAAATAGTTGCTTTTTATCCTTTTTTTAATATTGTTTTTTTGGGGGGGAATAGTAATGTAAATGGCTTGTAATTTTTAGAACGTCCGGCATTGATCGAAGGCTGGAAAGTGGAGAAAATCCAAGACATTTATTTGGAAGCACTACGAGCCTACGTGGACAATCGGCGGCGGCCAAAGGCGGGCACCATCTTCGCCAAACTGCTGTCCGTACTGACCGAACTCCGCACCCTCGGCAACCAAAACTCCGAAATGTGTCTCACCCTCAAGTTGAAGAACAAAAAACTGCCACCCTTCCTCGAAGAGATCTGGGACGTGGATATGAAGACGTAGTAGTAGAGTGGTAGTGGTTGTCTTTTCCACTAGATAAGAAGAAGAAGAAGACTCTTGGGTTTCACACATTGCAGTGCGCGACACGCGCTTCGATTGATGCTGATGCTGATGATGATGATGATGAAATTGTAGGCTGTGAAAATATATAATTCTTAGAAACTCTTTAAAAGAAAAATCTTCTCTACTCATGAGCGCGAAACGTTTTAGCGAAACGAATTCTTGGTTGTTCTCAGACGGAACTAGAATGAGATGCTAATTGTTTTTGCAAAACAAAAAAAAACTCCCCTTTTTCTAATTAATTAATTTTGTTTTACTTAAGACTGGATCGGACTGATAGCTAAAAAAAAAAATTAACATTTTACAAGGTGCCTTCTGCGTGCAGACTGAGGGCCATTGTCAGGATATAAGTGCAATTCGCCACTCTTGTTTAGCCGATTTCGGTATTATATTAGCGAGATACGGAGAACGGGAACGAAACAACAAGAATTTTCAACAAACAAAAAAATAATGGCTCTTATACATTTTATTATTAATAATATACATTCTTAAAAAAAAAAAAAAAAAGATTTCAATACTTTCAGACCGTCATTCATGTTTACTTAAAAATGTAGATTTTGTGTGGTGGTGAAAATCTTAGGCGCGCAAAAAGAAAAAAAAAACACGTAGACTGAGCCGTCCTTTATGTGTATGTTTAGTACATGTAAAAACTAATTCATCGGCCGATTTTTTATTACTACTACTACTACTACCACGGAATGGAAAAAAGAGCCTTTAAGTGTCGTTGTTCGTTAATTTACAAATAGAAGATTAAAATCAATTTATATCTCTCGACGTGATCAGTTTAACGAAAATCATCTTTTTGTACTATAAAAACTCTAGTGATTAGCATTAAAATGAAATACACCCACACACACACATACACATGCAAACACAACTGAAAAATTAGTAATTAATGCTACTACTTTTAAAATTAGATGAAGCATTGATGAAAATTAATATTAATTAATGTTCGAACGTTCGTACTTTATGTAGATAATATTATGACATGAAAAAGATGAAACTCAGTAATTCAATTTACTAAAAAATAAATATTGTATACACAATATACAGGCTGCTCTAAAAATTTGACCCATGAAAAGACTTATTTTTAAATAGAAATCAAAATAAAAAGTAAAGATATAAATTTGCGAAACGGTTAATAATGAAACTAATTCAAATTAATTATAAATTTACGCTATATCTAATAAAAATTAAATTTGAAATATTGAAATAGTAATTTCATTTTGTCCACAAATTTTTCGTAGGCCAAATTCTTTCAGTAACCTCTTGACAACATATTATAAAAAATATTTACATATAGATATTGTAAATCATTATGTAAAATATGCAGAAAAACAAATTCAAACTTTATATTATTATCAAATAACTTAACATATATATAAAATAGATTGAGAAAACCATTGTATTTTCATAAAAAAAAAAAAAAAAAGAAAAGCAGATCAGTTTTAGTTTTTTTTTTTTTAATGGAACTAATTAAAAAAGAAAAATATGGAGCATATTTTCGTATGATTAAGCATGAAAAAGGCAAACAAAACACTATGACGTTTTGTTATAAATTATATTAAAAAAAATATATCTATTATAAATTACAATAAAACAGATATGCTTTTAGAGACAGAGGCCTTAAATTCTCTGAAGCAATTTGCTGCAAAACATCCGCTTTTCAATTGAAAAATAAAATAAATTAATAAAACGTACTATTAAGTTATTAGAAATTTTATCGTTTGTTTTAAAGCGGGTGTTTGTTGCAAAAAAATTCGAAAACCCGTCGGCCCGTTATTAACTGATCAGATGTTTAATACATGTAAAGAATAAAAGCATAAAAATGTTGACTTTTAATGTAAAGAAAAAAGAAGCAAAAGATATATTTATAATAAGCGCCTAAAAACAACTTTAATTTTCACTAAAGAAAAAGTGCAATAATCTTAAGCTTACATTAATTACTTTAAGCACTTTACTTACAATCAGGTAATAATGTACAAATAATAACATTGATGATGATGATTATTAATTAATCTATATAAATGTGAAACGTGTATATTTAAGGTACAAAAAACATTCAGGATTCTTAGTAGTTTTTGAAGAGGAGGAGGAGGAGAGTGTTATTAGTCTATATTCGGCCGACGGGTCTTTAATTCTGTCTCTTAATCATCATCTAATTAATAATAAAACAATATGCTATCATCATTCATCTCTAGTCTCTATAAAAACAAATAACAATTAAATAATGGCGAAACTTCAATGTATTAATTTCTCTTAAATATTGTATAAAATATTGTTTTTGCTTGAAGAAAAAACTGTCGCACTTTATAAAAACAGAAAAATGCAAAGAGAAAAACACTGTACTATCTTCTTAAAAATTAAGACATAAATGTGTACTAATTAATTAATAATTAAGTATGCTATTATGTGTGTGTGCATACTGTGTCCGTGTTTTTCGTTATTTTTTGCATTTTTTCATTTCCTCCATTTGGCTGTCGTCGGTTTTAAAAAAGGAAAATACACAACACACTGCCAAAATGCGATTATTGGGACTGCCACCACATCAATAAGTTTTTTCTTATATATACAACAACAAAAAACACATAATTACACGGACACAATAAATAATAATTTTTAATTAAGTGAAAAAAAAAAAGAAATAATGAAAAATGAAAATATGATCAGAAAAAGTCGTGCGAAATAAGCGAAAGTCGAAGTCATCACCATTCCTGATGTTGTTTTACATTGATATGCAATTTTGTAAAAGCGTCGCGCGTAAAAGAAACGTTAAAAATTTACGATACAATAAGAGAGATTTTTTGTGGTCGCTGAAGTGGTAGAAAATGCACATATTTATATAATTTGTACAGGTGAAAAAACAACTATTAAGAAATAATATTGTATATGTATGTAATTTACATGATTATTATTATTCTAAACCGAAATATGACTTTTAATTACTTTATAATTATTACAATATTAAAAATATGGATAGATAGAGTAAATTACTACTACTACTATTACTACTGAAAAGTGCAATATGTACAAATTTACTAATATTAATTTTTTACAAGAATACTATATTATAATTATATATTATTATAACATACTTGTTTTCGTAATTCTTATTATTGTATTATAAATGAAATGATGATTATTAAGAATAATAATACGATTACGTTAATATAAAACAAAAAAACGATCCTAGTCAATCGACCCAATCACTTCTATAAGTCGTCACGTAACCATTTTAAAAATGGCTGGCAACTAGAATTTAAATTTGGCGCACTTAATTGACCGGATGTCAAATTTGAATTTCGCGCGCTGCACTTACATATCCGCCCTGAGAATTGACAATTCTAACCTCAAATAAATATCAAGGAACCGAGAGGACCTCAACAACAGGGAATAATGTCTGTACTTATTATTAAACAAATATTTAACAATTTTACAAAGAACATACCTTTAAAATGTCGCCAATACCTGCCTGTAAGTAAAACAATTAACTTTTACTTTCAGTAACTTGTATCAATTGTTTTTAGAGTGTAAGGCCAATGAGTCGCATTCCAATGGAAGGTCCCAGTAAACCTTCAGCACCAATAAAGGAACGAAAGGGTCCCATCAGTTGGAAGGATCTGAGCATAACAGCAGCAATAGGTGCTGGGATTTTAGGCTATATGTACTATGTAAAGGGTCAAAAAGATGCCGCTATCTTAAAGGAAAGACAGCGAATGATTGGCAAAGCAGCCATTGGTGGCAATTTCAGTCTAGTGGATTCAAACAATAAGTTACGGACCAGTGATGAATTCTTGGGTAAATGGTTATTAATTTACTTTGGGTTCACACATTGTCCGGACATTTGTCCAGATGAATTAGAAAAAATGGCTGCAGTTATTAATGAACTGGGTAATGTATTTTGTTTTGTTTTTTTTTTTTTTTAATATTTTTAAGATTGCTTTTTTCTAGATAAGGACGAATCGGTTACTTTGCAGCCACTCTTCATTACTGTAGATCCTCTCCGAGACACCCCTGCAGCTGTTGGCAAATACTGCAAAGAGTTTCATCCAAAGCTGTTAGGTCTTACGGGCACTGAGGAGCAAGTGGCTGCTGCTTGTAAGGCCTACAGGGTTTACTTTAGTGCAGGACCTAAAGATAGTGACAGTGATTATATTGTGGATCACACAATTATTATGTACTTGGTGAATCCTAAAGGGGAGTTTGTTGATTATTATGGACAAACTAGGGATTTCAAGGAAATAGCTCAGTCTATTCATATGAATATTGTTAAATATAATTCGTTATATAATTTAGGATGGTTTTCACGTAAAGCAGATTAATGTTTTATTATTATTTTTTTAATTGTTAATAATATGCATTTGTTGTTTAAATTATTTTTTTGTTTGCTTTTGTGATGTTTTAATTTTCTTTTTTCAGTTATTAAAACATTACATTTAGCAATTTTCCTCGAAAATCTGTGGCTTGTAATTAAAAACCTAGTAATTAATTAAATAAAGTATTGTTTGACTTTTTTAATTATTGGTTGTGAATGGTAATTATTAATTCCACTGATGATCCTTAAAAACCATTACTTGTACAATTTTATAATGCAATCACGTATAACTGAAACTAGTGCTTCTGCACAGCTAAATGAATAGTTTAAGGCGACTATTAATAAAAATTATATTCCATTAACGAATGTAATTTATAAAACTGTTTTATCGTTCCATTTGAAGATCAAACAGTTTTCAACCTGTGAAGCAAAATGTTAACGAAATTTGTCTTATTTCTCTTGGTTTTACTGTTTAATTTTATCTTGGTTTTTGGGGCGGTACATTTTTTTTTAAATTTTGTATATTAAATATTTAATTATTCATTTACAAACATGTTTTAGTTAACGGAAAAGCAAATGAAATCCACTGCAAAGTTAATGCGCAATAATTGTCAGCCAAAACACAAAGTTTCCGATGGTTTGCTTTAATTAATTACTTTTTTATTGCATTTTTCTACATACTATATATTTGCAGAAGAAATCGATAATATGCATAAAGGAATTTGGAATGAAGATCCTGCAGCGAAAGTACTAATTTAATAAGATAATTGAAAATACTAATGTTATTTTTTTCGCAGTGTTACATTTACTGCCAATTGGTTTTCTTAAAATTGGTAAATAAATCCGGTGAAATAGATTTTGAAAGTGGCGCGAAACAAATCCAAACACTTCCGTCAGCTCGCCAGGAACCGACGTTGAAGTCCTTTGAAACCTGCAAGGACCAGGTTGGTAATTCCGGTGATAAATGTGATCCTGCTTGGAAAATGGCTCGTTGTTTTTACTTTGATAATCCAGAGGTAATGTGTCGTTAAATTAAAAACAAAAATAGGATGCTGGATAATTAATTTCTGTTTTCAGAATTACTTCCTTGCATAATTTTCAACTACTCGTAATTCAATTAATTAAAAATAAAGGATACAGCCATACAACTGTAATTTTCTTCTTTTTTTTTTTTTTTGTTAATATTGAAATAATGAATGTGTAGACATGTAAATTAAGTCTCAATAGAAAATTAGAATTTGCAGGCAAATTTGATAATAATTAATGCGCAAATTTCACTGAGCTTTATATAAATAACTTACTTGCACTTTTTTTTCATCAAAACCTGCGCAAAAATTTAGATGAAAGAAACGAAAAACGTACAAAAATGAGAAGTTTGCTTTTATTGTTTTTGTGCTTGGTTACGATTACCAATGTTTTTTCTGCTGTAAGTAATTTATTAATGTCTTTTAATTTTTATTGTACTAAATTTAAATGAGTAAATAAACAAATTATTTTATTAGATGACCGAAAAACAGCTGCAGTCATCAGCAAAACTCATTAGGAAAGGATGTCAGCCCAAAACTAAAGCTTCTGATGGTTTTCTCCTTTGCATTTTTTTAAGTAATTTATTTTTTAATTAATACTTTTTTTATTTTTAGCTTCAATCGATAATATACAAAAAGGGATATTTGATGATGAGAAATCTACCAAAGTATTTTTTTCCTATTCTAATTTCATGAATAATTTAGTATAAATTATTTTAGTGTTACACTTTCTGTGGACTAAGCATGTTAAAACTTATTGATAAAAACGGAAACCCGGATGAGAAATCTGCCAGAGCTCAGTTGGAATTGCTTCCGGTGGAACGACAGGAAGCTGCCAAGATTTCTGGTGAAAATTGTCAGCATGCAGCTGATGATTTCACTGATAAATGCGATAAAGCTTATGCCCTTATCAAATGTTTTTACTTTGATAATCCTCAGGTATGCATTACTTATGTTGCCGTCTATTGAAATTAATAATTTTTCATTTTATTTTAGAATTTCTTTTCGCCTTAAATAATTTTTGTTTATTGATTTTACTTGCACTTGCAGAAGAAAAATAATGTAAGCTTTAATTAATTTTCACTAGGATTTAGAATAAAAATATATAGTAGACTTCATTTTAAATTTAATATCGATTCGTCATAAAAAAAAAACTAAATAATATTTCGCAAGAAGGGAGTCTTTTATTGCAAATCATCCACAGCCTATAGAATAATTATATAAACAACAGCCCAAACTAAATTACATAAACTTAAAGGAATACTTATTGCGAATTACATACAAGTTAAGTTATAAATTAAAGGCAAATTACTCTTTGGTTAGAGTATACAAGAATAATCGATAATTAATATGGCATTAGTTTTCTTGATAAGCATTTAACGGGAAAACCTTAACCCTTTTTGAATTTAAGAACAAGAATACTCATTGACAAAAAGAGGGTGGCCCATATCATGATGCTAATGTACCCTATCTGGACCTCAAAGTAATCTAATGTCCATCCCTTTTGTAAAATATACCTCAAGCTTTCCGTACTCTTGGTCAGGGGCAAAATGTAGGCGATTATCTGCAGTATCGAGTGCATCCCTTGGATGGGCCAGACGATACCACACAGCATCACAATGGGCAGAAAACTGCCCAGAGCCAAATAAGTTGCTGTGCGTTCGGTGTCGCAAACGCAAGAAACGACAAATCCGAAACACATGCCGCAAAGGCCAGTTAATAAGGTCAGGGAAAAGGTGAGACCGATGGCACCCTTGTTGGTAATATCGAAAACCGCGAAGGTCACTACCAGGACCATTATGGTCTGTCCTAACATAACGGTGAATTGAGTTAGACAGTGTGCGAAAAGACATTCCACAGGTGTTATTCCAGCTACCAAGGACCGCTCCAGAATGCCACCATTTCTTTCCATCAACATTGCTCCCGATGTTAGGGCGACCGCTAAGAAGAAGATGATAGTGAGTATGACACCGGGGGCGGCAAAGTCGGTGAAGTTTGGATCGCGGTAGCCATAAATGGGATCGTTGAAGCGAATGGGAATGGTTCCTACTTTGCGATCGACGCCGCAACTTGTTAGGTAATCTTGGAAAAAGTCTTCGAAACTGAAGTACAGATCTCGCTTTAAAAAGGACCCAATGTTTTCATCTGTAATTAGAGTTACAATTTTTAGTCAATTTTCGTATTTTGTATACGAGGAGTATAGGAGGAGTGAAATAAATAAATAAGACAAAGACGTACTGGAAATGTCTTGAAAAACAGCAACTTCCGAACTGGTAACGTCTGCATCGCTCACTGAACGTCCTTCATTCAGTCGGGCCCTCAAAGAATCACTGAAATTCGATTGGAAAACTAAAGCTGCCCAGGATTCACCATCAACCACTTGCTTTTTAGCTCCTTGTATTGTATCATGGTAAGTCTGTAAATTTGAGCAATTTTTTAGGGTTTTTAAATTCGTAGCGAAATTAGAATTAATTACAATTGTCAAAGTGCGCTTTTCCAAATAATCCAAATAATTGCAACTTAATCGAGTGCTATTGCACCCCCCATTGAATTTACAAGTTTCGCCCTTTTCCAATTCAAAATTGGTCACCGAAATTGGAAGGTTATAAGGGTCGTGTCCAATGGACATGCAAAACAGTATAGTCTGGACGACAGGTAATCCTATGATAAACAACATGACTGGTAGATTTCGAGTCATCCACAAAAAGTTCTTCCAGATAAGTGTCTTCATGTGTCGCATCTTGAGGAACTTAAAGTTGTCCACCCAGCTGGAGCTCACTTGATCGGATGGCGGCATTTCCGGTTGCGATAATTCCGGATCATCCGGCGTAATAGAAATGCGTCCGCCACGACTACCCATGGAAATATTGTCGCCAAATTCTCCCGATATTTCGCCGTGGTCTTCATCAACAATGATGGCTTCATTTATGGCCCCCCTAGGTACAGAAATTGTGGTGGAGACTTCAGCGGCAATCGAGCTACGTCTTCTTTTGCCCATGTTTTGTATTACTGATAGTTTCAAGAAGACATCTTCCAGACTTTCGGCTTGGTAATGCTGTACCAAACGATCTGGAGATTCTTCTGCTAAGAGGTAACCACCTCGCATGAGCCCAATCTGCAAAGTTTTTAATTAATTAATATTAATTAAGTCAAAGTTAAAAATGCAATCTTAACATTCTTGGAAGTTTTAAATATTAAATTTCTGAGTCAGAATTAAATAGAAAAATAAATAAAAAGCAAATTGATAGACGAGTGAAAAAACCTGATTTCAAGACACAAAAATTAATTAATAATTCATCAATTTCTTAACAGATCGCTAAACATTTTCGTAACGTATGTATAAGAAATGTAGTGTTTAGGTGCGACCTCATATTATGAACATTGGCCAACCTTCGGAAGGTAAAGGTTACTGCAATAAATTAAAGCGCAAAAAGTACTGCTTTCGGTGGTTCCTCGACTCTTGAAAATAATAATCGGTAATTAATGTTCAAGGCTTTTACTGCGCCGTCCTTTTCGTTTTCTGTCATTACAAGCAGACATATTCATATAGACATGCCACACAGCTAGCTATATTAATTGTGTAATACTTAAAAATTAATAATACGATCAAAGTTTTTTTGCTTTCTTTGACGTCAGCTAGTTAGTCTTTGGCTTTTCTGATTTTTGTTTTTCGATTGGGAATTACCCATATATCTGCAAGAAGGAATTTCCTTCAAAAAGTTTCTAAACTCTCTGTGGCTTTAAGTTGAAAATACAGCTCATTAAAAACTGCTACAATTTGTTAATGAAGCAGCACACCTGTGCGTTAAATCGCTAAATAATTTTTGTAATTCGTGCTGTGAGAGATGTTTTGCGTAATAAACGAGACCAAGGCGATCGTCATTTATGTTCCCTGTGAGTGTATCTGTAGCCTAGAACTACATACAGGATGTTCAAAACTATCGATCCTTCTTTTTTGGCCTTCTTATTCGTATCTTTATTTTTATTTTTAATCTTCTTTTATCCATTGAAAATACCAATTGAAAGCCATTTGTAGTTGTTAAAGGTGGCAATTGCACGAATTAGCAGTAAATGCTTTTTTAATGTACCTGTCAACTCATACACACAAAGAGGGAATAACAAAAAACTTCCATTAACGACTTCTTTTAATTACTATAGTCGTGTTTGTCGCATAATTATTGAACAAACAAGCGGAATTACTATTTTTGCTGGGCTCGTCAATTGTAACTATATGACTGACGATCATTACGAATCATTTTTTTTTTGCATTCCCTTGCAATTTTTTTCATCGATTTTATTTATTTCAACTCTTCTTTTTTTAATTCTATTTAATTAGTTTATTAATTTATTAATTTAATGACTTTAAATATTATGAAACGTTAATTGCAACTACATACTTTGATTTACTTCATACTTTTAATAATTTATTTTTATTGCCAAGCTTTTTTGGTTTCATTTTTTGGGCAATTATTTTTATACGCTTGGTGTTTCCATTTGAAGGTTTATTTTTTGCGTAATTAGACGTTTTTTGTTCGTTTGCTATTTCTTTACTTCCTTTCTTTGGTAAACATTTTTTGTTTTGTTAATTATAAAGTGAAAAATAAGAACGAAAAGAAACCGGACTTACCACATGAGCCTGTCTAGTCTCATCGATATAATGAGTGGTAATAATAACAGTTGTCCTTCCGTTCTTGGTAATGTGTAGCAAGTGATCCCAAATGTTTTTCCTCAACATTGGATCAACACCAACGGTCGGTTCGTCCAAAATTAGCAGTTCCGGTTGGTGCAACAAAGCGGCCGCCAAAGACACCCTTCGCTGCTGTCCTCCGCTCAAAGTCTTCACTTGGCGATCGGGGCCGGGCAGCATTAAGAATTGCAAAAGAAAAGTGAGACGATCATCAATGGCCTTCGTCGTCATTGCGTTGATCCATCCGAAGTAAAGCAGTGTTTCCCTTATGGTGAACTCGCCGTAAAGTGCCAGTTCTTGTGGCATGTAGCCGATTCTAGGTCCTGGTACCCCTGATCCTTTACTGCCGGGTGTCCCACCCAGTACCCAAATTTCGCCGCTGTTGAGCCGCTTGCGTCCCACAATGCAACTCAACAATGTGGTCTTGCCGCATCCGGATGCACCCAAAAGACCGTAAATGGTCCCCTTGGGTACCGTCATGTTCAGCCCATCCAGAATGACGAATGGGTTCTTTGTTGTGCCGTAATGCTTGTGGGCCCTTCGAACGCAAATTGCGTGTTGCTTGCGACTGGCCAATGTGGACATTTGTCTGTTGGCCATTTGCTTCCTTCGCAATTCCAACGATTGACCACTCGATTCCGCCATGTCGATTATTACTTTTTCTCTCTGTAATCATTTCTTTCAATCAGTTTCAATCCAAAAGAAATAAAATGAAAAAATCAATATTTATGGAGCTTCCTTTCAATATTTAATGAAAAATATTTAAAAATTTATACTGTGAAAGCACAGTCAGAAATCAATAGAAAAGGTAAAAAAAGCAATTACAGTATTATGATAGGCGAAAGAAAACGCAGTAATTATTGCTTTATACGAGGCCAATTACAATTTTCTATAAATAATTTTAAGTTACATCAATTAAAATCAATTAAAAAACAGAAAAATGCGTCAACAACTAATTTTAAGGTGACTTTTTTTTTGTAATTTCCCGAGACGGAATAATTAATGAAAACCATCCAAACCATTATCACACACACTCATTCAAACTAATTTAAACTGTTGGTGATTTCTTTGGGTTTTTTTTTAAGCTCTTCGTTTCACTCTATTTCTCATCATTATGTGCGTAAAGCATATTTTATCGCGAAAATCAATTTACTTGTATTATTGTTGTAACAATTAGCATTAATTAATGCTTCCTATTGCCCAATAGTTTTTGCGCGCGTCCAGCAAAAACCGATATTATTGCCACACTAGTTTCTTTCTTTATATAAAGTGTATTGTTTTAAGCAACAAAACATAAATTTGTTGTAACTGAATCAATTGCCACATCAAGTTTGTTGTTTCCTCCACTTTACGCGGTTTTATAGAAATCACAACGAAATGTATTTTATATTAAAAAAATAATAATAATAATAATAAACGAGGTTGAAAAAATATTAAATCGCTTAAAATTTAAAAGTAATTTAAAAGAATTGGATTAGAGTAAAAGGCATTTATTGGAAAATGCTGCTATACTGCTATTAGAACAAAACATTTTAATGATTTTAGTGTATTAAGTGCGTAAGCATCGGTAATTGTTGTGTCATTTATACTTAATATGAAAAACAAGTAATAATTACAGAATTTCCATGTTTGCGATGACTATTTACCATTTTGAATCACTTATATTAGCAGATAGTGGACATCTATATTTGCTATTTACCTTTTTACCTTCAATACTAAGACTTTGTTTGTATAACTTTTACACAATTTTATTCATGACATATAATAATAATATATACTCTCCAAAAAAAAAATAAAAATAAAAACTTAACTTCGACAAGTAGTAATTTTTAAATAAAAGGACACAAATTATTATTAACAATTTACAATTGCTTTATGTTAAATAATTACATTAAAAATGGAAAATTTAGATTTACCTTGAAATCTCTTAAACACTTATTGCTAAATAAATCAAAGAAATCTGTAGTTACTTGCGACACAACAAACTGTAAACTTTTCCAAGACTGTTCGCGATGTACTCAGCTAAGGCACCTTTAATGAACTGCCCACTGCTCTGTTCTATCGAAAAGTGGTCACCTCTCAGGAAACAACAACCGACGCACTCTACTAAAAAATAATATTTTTCGCTCAAGAAGTCCAACAACTCCGTTTGACCTCTCTCTTTCTCCGACTGTTCGAATCGCTAATAGTGATCGCTGATCATCGATTTGCTCTGACCTATCGAATTTAAAACTCATTAACGTAAAATTTGTTTCGTAAAAACAGTCATTTTATAACCCATTAAATAACTATTTGCAACTGGCAATTGATAGTTTTGAATATCATTTTGTGTTAAATTAAAAAATAATTAACGCTTATTAGAATTTTAGCAAACTACTCCTGGAATTCAATGAAACTCAACGGGCTGAATTTAAATTTGGCGCCTTTCAGTTTACCTAGTGCTGCCACCTGAAGGCACCGAACCCAAATAGTGTGGAAAGTGCTGGCTGCTCACATGTTGTTTTTGCGAGCATTAATTACTCAATAATTATGAAAATACACCACAAAAACTTATAATTTCTTAAATAGTATAGTTGCCGTTATAGTATTTATACGTAAGTACAGAAGGATTTTTATTTCCTTGCGTTTTTCTCAAAGAAAAGTGCAGAAATATGGGGTACATGTGGCTTTTAACCTCTAAATTTATCCAATAATGAATTTTTGTTCTTTTTATGGCTTTATTTCTCTAAGATTAAGTTGTTTTCTCTTAATTATTATCTATTTTATTGCTTGTTATTGTTTTCAGTTAAGATTTCTTTGATTTCGTTTAATATTATAGAATCAAATTTTCTAACCTCTAATCCATGGGTTTTGCTAGTGAGAAAGTAATGGTAGGGTAAATCAAGTAATTATTGTTTATTGTTGCCTTCAATTTCTATAGTAACTTGTTGATATTGATATTTTTATTGGTTGTGTCAGTGTTGAAGTTCGAAGTTACTTCTATTTTCCCTTTGCTTATACACAATTAAGAGCACTAATCGAGTTGTGACTTTCAGGGTTCCTGATTTACTGTTTCCTGAGACTTTGGAAAATTTTATAGTTGGATTCAGTATTTGGCCTGATGGACGCCGGTTTTCTTAATTTTCACAAAGAGGAAGATTTCACTTCATATTTTCTAGTAAATAATCTTTCAATTAATTTAGTAGTAGTTTTCACTTAATTTTTTTTTTAGGATTCTTGTGATGATTCACCCAGTTATGGCAGCAATAGTATTACCTCAGGGGGATACAATTGGAATTGGATTAATCAGGAACAACAATGTCAAGACGATTTTGATCTTTGTCCTTCTTCCAATTTACAAGAGGATTTTCTTGCTACTTCACCTCCAAACAAAGAGGACCATAATAAAATCCTAACAGAATGGAATCAGCTTATCAACATAGATGTATGTATTCCTACATTTACATTAAATAACTTATCGTTTCATTTTTGCTATCCACAACAGGTGGGAGATTTGTCAATACCAGATATCTCTTCAAATTCTTCCAATAGTCTCGAAGTGAGTGCATTTACCAGTCCTCCAGAAGACCTGTTTTTCACCAAGGAGGGCTCTTTTGATATTGCCAAGTATTTAGAGGATGACGCCCATGACGTTCCAACAGCTGCCGCCTCCCGACCCGGTGGGAAGAAGATCGATATGGTTAAGCAGCGATATGTTATCGATGAAGAAACCAAGTCTGGAGCACAAGAAGAGGAAGAGGATGAGGATATCACAGTTGATGTTGAAACGGTAACTGATGATCCGGTGACTCAGCCTGTACTTCAAGCCGGCGATTTAAACAGTCTTCTCGAACAATTTGAGGCCACCGAAGTAACGAATTTGAAAATTAATAGGCCTAATGCCGAGATTGAAAATACAGGTATTTCTTTTTCCAGTTTTCTCTCTTGTTGTTATTGATGCAGCATTTAATTTTATATTCTTTCTAATTGTTATTAGAGGCCATCATGAAAACAAATAATAGAGCAATAAATAAGAAAGAAGTTAAGATAATTCACGATGATCCGTTTAGAATAACATTGGATGATATAAAATCGATCGCTCCTACCAACGAGGGCGAAATACAAAAGGAAAGATGCAACGAACCGGTTGATTCAAATGGAAACCATTCGAAAAGTAGCAACAAAAAAATTCTGGACTCTTTACCTGCCGAACTTATCGATAGAATAAGACAGTCCAGCAAGAGGAAAGGAGTTACTTTGATTCCAGCTATCTCGCCTCCACACAAACGTCGCCTAAACAAGCAAACGACTTTACAAATGCAGAAGAATTTACAAACACGGAACATTTATTTGGATCATAATTATTGCAGTAGTGGCAGTAATGGCAACAGCAGCAGCACCAACCACACACCAACCTCCTTAAAGGACTCCGGTTTCTCTTCCTGCGAAGAAGACGACCAAAGGGTAATTCGCAGTCAGCCTACTGTGAAGAGCGCTGATGGTAAGCTGATGGTATCATTACTAAAAACGAATACCATCAAAAAGAAATTAAACTTGGAGGAGTATAAAAAACGGGTACAGAGTCGCAGTCAGCAGAACAGCGGCAGTAATTCGCCATTACTTTTGGAAGATGAGAATACCAAAAGGTTGAAGCATCAGGAGATGTTACTGAAAATGGCGCAAGATGTGATTTCCCAGAAGAGTCGACAGAAAGCAGTGCCAATGGACGAGGATTGTACCGTGGAATTGAAAACGCGGAATACCAGTAAGATCGTAATGAAGGAACTGGTGAGTGTTGGCACAAATACGGAGGAGAGTTGGGGTCATTTAGAGCAAATCCTGCGGAATGCCCGCTTGAAAATCAGTCCCAATTCGTTGCTCTCGTCCATCGTTGAGCATCTACCGAAAGTGAAGCCTGTGATAAAGTCTGATCAACTGGTGGAGCATGGCGAGGATAAAACGATTGTCTACGTTGATGAAAATGAAAGACGAGCTGCCACAAGGAACGAACAAGTGCAGACTGTACACAGCAGTTGCAATTTAATTCGTTCAAACAGAATCCGCTCCAGGACTTGTTCAACGTCGTCGTCAGATTCCAGCAGCAGCAGCAGCAGCAGCAGCAGCAGCAGCAGTAGTAGTAGTAGTAGTAATGATAGCAGTAGCACGTTTTCTGCAAGTCGCACGCCGTCACCAATGAAACGACGACATCAACGATACTTGCAGGAAGTGGAGGAACGACGTGTGGTTTACGTGGGTGGCATTGAGGATCATATAACCAGGGAAGATTTGCGTAGACGGTTTATTCGCTTCGGTCCCATCTCCAATGTTAGTGTCCATTTTCGCCGACGCGGTGGTAACTATGGATTCGTTACATTTCAACATAAGCAGGACGCGTACGATGCCATTGAAAGAGGCAACGACAATGTTGCTGAGTCTAGCAGGTACGATTTGAGTTTTGGTGGCCGTCGCCTTTTTTGCAAGACGTCCTACTCGGACTTGGACAATATTCAGGACGATGATTTCTATTGGTCTTCAGGTGGTTGTTATTCCAGCTCGGTAGCCGCTGAAGACGAAAATTCGTTTGATACGTTGTTGCGAAAAGCTCAGGCCAAACTCAGGAATCGCAAAAGTTGTTGAGTAATTTTTCCTTTTTTTTTTGTTGTTGTTGAAATTATCGATTTCACTGATTTATTTTTCCATACATGACACCTTCTTCCTTCTTGCATTATCATATCTATCATTATCATGTTAACAGTTTGATTTTCTAGTTGAATTATTCAATCAACAATATTATGGGCTGTGTTAAAGCACCCACTTTTTGTGGTTCGTTGTTCTTCCTTTTTAGAAGGTGGTCAAGGAGATTTTCTTGAATATTTTGTTGGTAATGAAGCACACTCTTTGATTTCAATTTTATTTTCTGTTCTGCATCTCTAATTAATACACATCTCAGTCAGCATATTTTTTATACAATTCCAACCAACTGACATCAAATAAACGAAAAAAAAAAAATCAAAATTAGTCTACTTAACTAAACTAACAATGATTAAATGAAACAGAGGAATTGAGCAAATTTTTTTTAAAATCTATGTGGTCTTATAGGTCTTTCAGGATCAAACAATTTGGGGTCCTTCCAAAAGCCAGGTTCCTTATTGTAAATACCCATGAGGCCAGCCCTCTGTGACTTCGATATCTCTTTTTCCACCCTTTCCTGTTGTCCTTTGCATAGCCCTGTTATGTGGCGACCATAAACCCTTCCAGTATAACTAGATTGGAATTGGGAAAGCAGCTTAACATTCTTGTAGTCGACATGGATTTTGTGAGCACAGAGGATGCATTTTTTGGACTCCTTTATAAATGGATTAGGCATATCAAAGGAGGGTTCGTCGGAATCCTGTTTATTATTGGTTTGAGAGGTTGAATAATTCTGTTTACTAGTTATTACTGAAATGAAATTAAAAAATTAGGTTAGTTTTATGATGTTTTAATGCTAATTTACTTATTCTAGGACGCATTGTTTGCAGCACAAGTCGTACAACAGTCATCTTTGGTTGTTTGCAAAAAAGAAAAGATTTTTAGTTTTATTTTATTTTTAAAGTTATTTTATTTAGCATCACTTTTTGAAGATACTTTTGGTTCAATGACGGCGAATAATTTCAAAATGTATGCAACTTTTTACATTGCGCTTCGATGTTTTTAAGTTTTATATTCCGTTTTAACTAATTAATTTCTTTGTTCTTTCTTTCAAACATATTAGAGTAGAATGTATGATTTGCTGGGAACAGCTTTGGGGCCATAAAGTAAAATATTATAATTTTGCCCTTTGATGTCAATACCTTAGTTGGGGTTGGGGTCAATTTGTTTAAAAACTAACTCTGGGTAATTAAACCATTGGCCAGTTAATTTCAAACAAATTGCATTCGACTGCTAATCCAATAGATAATGTAAGGCCCAAATTTGGATAAGATCGGACCACTTTTGGCCAAGTTATGGCCATTTTTCGAAAAGTTAAGTTATGGCTAGCCATTTTAATATGATTTTTTTTTTTTAGGTCCAATAGAAATGTAAAATAAATTGGCATCAGTTCTATGGTTATTCGACCACTTTTGTGCCCATTTTGGTAATGATTGGACCATTTTTAGGTAACTTTATAGCAATTATTCCAAAAAAGGAAATTTTGATTGCGACTAGATAAAAATTTCATTTAAGTTTTAATCGACTAACAGTTCATTGAGTTGTAGCAATTAATTTATTAGTTAGGGCTGTTTTTAATGCTGTTCATTGAGTTTTTGTAATTAATTTATTTGTTAGCGTTGTTTTTAATGTTTTTCAATGAGCTCAAGTAGTACCATGTGATATGTGTACTTTTCCTTTTCCTTATAGTAATTTATTAATTCAGTGTCTAGTTTTTGCAGCACATTGTTTAATATAAATGTGATGTGCATTGGGATGAATTTATAGCATTAATTTCCTTCGAATGAATTATTCACTGCAAACAGTTATTGTTTGTTGATAGAATAATATATTTTATTCGATATACAGGGTGGCACAAGTTTTACTACCACCCCTGCCATTTCTTTATTTACCAACCATTATAAACCAAATTTGGTATACTTACATAAGGCAACATTTCCAATTAGACTGGATAGTTGACATTTTTACATCACTTCCAGTTTCTCCGGAAATGACCATAACTTTTGATTTTCAAATGGCAACCCCGTAGTTTTTTCACTTTTTTGGATTCTAGGAGTAATTCTGAGTTTAAAAATGTAATTTTTATTAATTTTTATTTTTTTAGTAAATATTTTTTTAGTTTGCAAAAAAATCAATTTTTAAAAATCAATCTAGATGGCTGCGAAATGGATTAAATTACTCCGAATGATGCAAGGTTATATTAAAAAGTTGCAAACCTGCCATAAGTTTAAAATTTGTTATTAACAAAAGAATTTGGACATAATTATGGGTCAAAAGTCCATTTTTTCAAATGGCAACCATATTGTACCACCACCACTTTTTTATTCCTCATTTAATGACGAATCTTTTGATACCATCATGATTAGTTTAATTATTTAGAGTCAACTATGTATTTTTTTTTTAAGTAAATAATATCGGTCACTTCCGGTTCAACCGGCAGTGATACAAATTTGAAATTTATGTCAATCAATCGGAAATAGCATCTTATATAAGTATACCAATTTTTGTAAAAATCGGGTGGTAAA